>VDFB02015582.1:0-16486 GCA_007258455.2 Sequoia sempervirens | reverse complement strand
AACCTTCTAGCATCAACATTCTATCTCCAGGTGCACTCCATTCAATATCATTAAGTTTTGTTTTCATTTGTGTATGTTTCTTGTTCTTTTATGCATATCACATTCTATTTTCAAACAATTCATATTTCTTAGGTTTTTCATAAATAAACAATCAATTTTATCATTTTTTGCATTTAGATCATTCCATTTTGACATAACTTCATTGTAATTTCATTACTTTGAGTGAACCACCTAGATTTTGTGTGGGATCTATCTCTGTCCTTAGGTGAAAAACCCTATTTGAGCAAGAGAGTCATAACATCTTAAACACACAAAAATATTTGGTTTAATGAGTGTGAAGTATTCCATGATCCCTAGAAAAATAGATAATGATTTACCCAAAGGTCTACAAAATCTTTAGTGAAATATGTTTATTTGCAATTAATAGGAATCGATCTATGTATAAATGTGTTCTCAATTAGATAAACATCACTTGAACACAATAAGGAACACCCTCCTAGATCCCACAGAGCCTAAAGAGTAGAAGTAAAGGTCTCAAAATCCTTTACTTGTTTGTTGGCTACTAGCTTTGAAAATTCTTGAGCATAAGGGTTGGCTACCCTTTAAAGGATTTCAAAGTTCTGCTGGAAAAAACACCAATAGAATTGGTGACTCTGCTATGGAGTATTTGAGAAATATTTGATAAAAGATCATCTAGCCTTAAGAGTTATTGAAGTTTCAAAAGAGTTTGCAACCAGAGATTAAAAATTGTGGAATCTTATGTGCCCATCTGAGTCACCAACAAAATTGGTGACTCCACTGGGGATAGCATTTAACCTCCAGTTGTAGACTGTCATATAATAGAGTCAAATATTTGGTGGATCTTAACATCTTGTTCAAATGTTGAAAATTTCTTGAACTTGGAAATGTTTTGGTTGTAGCAAAGTTCAAAGAATTTGAGTGTGACTTCGCTACTGGAAAAGACCCAGAATGAGATTTACCTTTGAAGGAACTTCATATTGTTTGAAGTTTAATCTTGTATAGAAGAGGTGGTGACTCTGTCTAAAGAACTTGACAAAGAATACAAGAACATTCTAGATCTTGCAAATTTGCAATCGAAGAAGAAAGTTTAGTAGAGCTGCTACCAATTTCCAAGTATTCTCATAAATTTAAAAAAGATGTTATTATATTTGCAAGAAAATTATGAGAAATCTTCAGGACCTAAGATTTAAATGATTCCCAATTAGGTGAAATGGCACTAAGTGAGGGAATATTAGTGGTGATTTTACATGCTTCTAAAGTGTAACTTGAAATTCATGTATTATTATGGAGAAGCATGTTTTATTTTAAGATCTTAAGCAAAATAGATAGAAGGTTTACATTGTCAAAAGCTTAAGATTATAATTGCAAAAAAAAAATGAATTTCCTTTTGTAATTATAAGGTGAATGTGATGAGGCTTGTAACAGTGTGAGAAAATGCATGATCAAACTGAGCATTCTAGTATGGGTCCAAAATATAGCAATGCATGGTGGGAAACCCTTGCCATATCAAAGAAATTTTAGTACTGAAAGGTATAGAGCCATAGATTTTAGTAACATTTGTGGTTACCTGAATGTTGTACCATCTAAGATCAGGGATAATGTACCAAAATTCACTGGTGGAAAGTCTGAGTCAACAAGAAAACATCTGCAGGAGTTTGTTGATGTGATGGGAGATTATGAACTGGACTTTGAGGATGTTGTCATGAAGTTGTTTGTTCAGTCTTTGAAAGGAGATGCAAGAGATTGGTTCTCCTACCTACCATCATCCTCAATACATTCATGGGAGGAATTTAAAGTGGTGTTCATGGAGTAATTTGGTGAGAGAATTGATCCAATCTTAATAAGATAAAATTTCATGAGCATGGAGAAAGAAGAGGATGAGTTAGTCCCCTCTTTTAATCTTAGATTTCCAATTATCATAAGAGAGATCCTTGAAAGCATAACACAAAATGATGAAATTTTTTTGGTCATGTACTTAGGTGCATTTGATAAAAATATGAGTTACCTATTAAGAGACAAAGAGCCCACAACACTATACCAAGCATATCAAATTGCTATAGATATTGAGAACAACTTGAAATATTCAATGATGAAAGGATATTCAACCACTAGTATTGGTCATCCTAGCACATTTCATGCAAATAAAAGCCCGATCAATCAATTAGTAGAGATCTATGTCAAGATGATAAGGTTTCTACTATTCCAATTTATCCATCACTACAATATGAGGACCATAGTAAGCTCCAAGTCAAATATCCACAAGATAAAAGCAAAGTCACAAGGTGTCTTTCATTAAAAGATTGTGTGAATGTACTAAACAATACTAAACTTTCCAAAGGAATTGGAAACCTCAGTTTGAGCCAAGTAATTGATTGGATAAAGATTATAGGGGAGCCAAGAATGATTATGCACAAGATGTGATGCCCAATTTTAGTGAGCGTTGTCCTATTGAGAATGACCAGGAAATAATGCAAAGAAATGAAGAAGGTGCATCATAACATGAATATCCATTCTCGCTATATGAAAGAATGTAATGATTGTAATCAATTCACAAATAACATATCTGAGATAAGTGCGTAGTGATGGATATGAAGATACACAATATGATAACATAAGGGATGTGCTTGACTTGCATCCTTGGGATGTATTGGATAGTGAAGAAGTGGAAGAGGTACAAAAAGTTATCCCATGTCATGATTTGATCAATAGCAATGATGCTAATGTTGATGATGCCTTGTCATAGACCAATGATCAAGGTGTGGAAGATGAAAGTTCGGACATCCAATTTGAGGAACCCTGAATGCATCTTAGTATTGGTGAGTTTCATGCTATGATAGTTGTGATGGCATTGAGTCATATCATTCCTATGGATTATGATTATTCTCATGAAGTGGAGATTAGATCTCTTGCTTCAAGGAGATATCGATAGCAATGAGAATGTGTTTGCTTGGGAGTGAAAATTTTCTTCATGTGAAGAGTTCTCAAAATGTGAGTCAATGGTGTTGATTAAGAATGATGTGATAGGAGTTGAAGATGATTCTATATGCTCTTCAAGTGACTATTTTGATTGTGAATATGATGATGATTTGCAAGATTTAGATCTTCATGTTGAGGAGGCAGAAGATCCCATGACAACAATGAAGATAGTGGATAACCCTTTATTTGATGAGCCTCCATCCCCACTAGCTAATAGAAGTGATGATTCTTTTTGTTGTAGAAATAATCCACTTTTTGATGAGGAATCTGATGATGGATTTGATGCATGGTCAAGATATGTTTGTGAGCAAACAAATCAGTACATTGACAAAGTTTTTGAAAGTAGTGCTTATGAATCTTTCACATTTGGTAATGTTGTTGTAGGTTAGATTAAGGATCATGAGGACATTGAAATCTTTGAGTGTTTTTCTCAAGAATGTAATTTCCCTTATGAGGATGATCCAGGAATGCTTCAGTCACATGAAGGATGCAATGGTGAAATTATCCATAATATCAATTGTTTGCAAGTGAATGAACAAATTGCATCTAAAGGATACTTGAAATGTGATTTGGTTTTGTCATCAACTGAGCATGTGAATTGTGATAATGATGAAAAATATGAAGAGAAGAATGTCACTATTCAAGGTGTTTCTCTTGAAAACAACACTAGAAATGATGAAAGTGTTGAAGAATATGTTGGTTCCCTAGCAGCTCATCATGGTTTGTGTGAGGAAAATTTTGAAAGGTTAGTTACGCAATATGATAATGGTATATATATTGATGAAAGAGGAGTTTTAGTATTGAATAACTAGATTATGCATCATGATACACATATGGATCATGGATTAACACTACTACCCATTAATAAGGAAAGACAATTTGATTTGTATATAGGGCAGCCAAGTGATGCAAATAACATGTGGTATGATGTTGATCAATAGGAATGTACAGTTGAATTCTTTGTTGATGATCCTCATCTTCTTAGCATGAATATGGATATGTTTTAATCCAATGAGGAGAACACTTATGTGAAGCAGAATGAAGATGCTCCTAAATATGTTTCTTTTCTTTCTGATACATCAGGGGATTTTTGGCCTAGCATACGACAAAGTGTCTTTGAAGGATTCCAGTTTGATGTACAAACTAAATATGATGTCAAAGTTCATGATCAAGTGTAATATAATGTTTTACCTTTCCATTTCAATCAGATAAGTATATATTGGAACAAGCTAATGAACATGATAGTTTTGTAGTATGTATGGTCGATTGTGCTAATCATAATGGAACTGATTATGTAAGATTGCTTGGTAGAAGTGTAGATCCATTGTAGAAATCTGAGGATAGAGTCTTTGGCAGAGGAAATTTTTTTCTTTAAGTTTAGGGAGCATGGGGCCTCCAATTTTGGGATTGAAGCCTATGGAACTAAAGATGCTTTTGAAATTCACAAGAAGACATATTGTATAGCCTTGTAAATATTGTATATATGTTTGGTGTGTCTCATTTTGGTTGTCTACTTGCCCTGTTCATGGAGGCTCTTGGGTTTTTTGTGCTCCTTAGTTTGTCTACTTCAACCAAAGATCTAAATTCTTGCCATACCCACCAAGGGTATGCGTTCATGAACATGAGAGATTGGTAGTGCTTTCAAAATTTTTGCAAAATTTTGAGCAAGTCATGGTTTTGATCATGATTGTGAGCCTTAGTGCCCAAGGATGGGTTAGAGGTGTGGTCTAGAAACCCTCATCTTATAGATTTTTATCATAAACCCTTGGGCATTTTAATTCTATGTTGACTCGCTACAACCTATCACTGGTGACTTAAGTCACCACTTAAGAGATTGAATGCATATTATCACTAGCCCCTTTGTCTAGGTCCGTCGGTAACCCCAAGCCTTTTATTGATTTAAATTTTCCTACAATCGGGAAAAATATTTTATGGAAAATTACTTGTGCCTTAGGTTATTTTCTAGAGGGTTATACTCCCATCGACCTAGTTGGGTCCCCATCTTATGATTAACCTTATTTACATGTGCATAAATCCCACCCATTGGATCTAAAAATCAAATCCCAGCTATTGCTGGCATACCACATAGGATTTAAATAATGGTTTTCAAGCTGGTACAAGGTCTATGATTGCTTGATGCATGTACTCACTAAAGTGGGGCCCAGTCTACATTCAATACACCAGATGCTTAATGGTTCTGATATCAACGGTTGATATGCAATATAGAGATCAAATCTCAACCATTCATTGCTCACCTCGCAAGAGTAAAATAATTTTTTCTAGAGACTTGTAAGGTCTGCGATTGAACGACAAGTGGATTCCTTAGTGGCTTGGAGATGAATGGTGGAGCTCGTGAATTAGTGTGTTGGTGCCTAGTTGGATGAATTTCATTTTCCAAAAATCCACAACAATAGAGATGAAAATTCAAATTGGTTTGACTCAATCTAAGTCATCAGGTATACCACTTCATCAAGAGATCTACGATTAGCATTCAAAACTAAAATTGTGAAGGTAATATTTTTTTTGCTTCATACAAGTTAGCATTAATGGCATAAGGTCTACAAGAGTAATCAATTTGATCTTGGTGCATGCGAACGATTAATCTCTTGTAGTCATTGAGGATGATACATAGATTTTTATGCACCTGGTAAATTAGCGGTTGTGATGTGGACACCATTGGTTGATCATTTGCTCACTTGTGCTGGTTTTCACTGAGCATTGATGACTCGAAAACACAATTTTCTTGATAAATGAGAGGTCAATTTCATTTGTTTTCACCATTGCAATCAAGAGATAAAATTTCTAAGTCTGTGAGGAAAGTGGGGATTGTTACAGTCTGCATTTGTGAGGTCTTATATCTAGCGAATATGAGTAAGTTTGTTGCTTTTGCATCACCAATACAGAGGTCTCCTAGGCTTAAATTGCAGGAACCACACTATAATGTTCCAAGGAGTGGACAGAGCACACCAGGAGTTGCTTCAGCTCCAAAGGAAGAGTGTAAGAAAGAGGCCTATGGCAAGAAGTCTGTGCAAGTTACTGTGAGAAGAAATTACAGATTAAGGAGCTGAGCTATGACTAGAGAATCAACAGAAGCTAAGGAAAAGGAGCCAACAAGGTCCATGAGGGAAACAAGGAGAAAGATTAAGTATGGTTAAGCTTCTCTAGGATGACACAATTGTCCTATTAATATTTTAGATGATCCCTCAGATAGCATGATTGAGACTGATTCTAGTTACCACCAATATCTTATGGCCCTAATAGAATTGGCAAGCTCAAATGATGAAGTAATAGCGGTTGCCCCAATTTTAGTAAAGACACCAAGTGGGAATACTTACTCTGCTACTGGCAAGGTAATTGATGAAGAAGTTGTTGTAGCTTCTCTAGCTTCCATGAGGATGTGAAGTGGGCATGTGTACTGTAGTTTTGGTGCTTGTTCCGGTTGATTTGGATTGTATCTGGTGTCTGGTTTTGGTTGTTTGGTCATAAACAACGCTTTGGTGGATTTCTGTGTATGTTGTGTTAACTTGGGTGTTTTTTTGATGACATATAAATTTTTTTTGGCTTGACATGGGTGCTAAAGGTAAAGGCTCATTAATAGCTAATGGTTATTTTGGCGGCATCAAATGGGTCTTCTTGGGAAAATGGTATAAATTTTGTTTCCCCTATTTTGTAAATGATTAGAGGCAACCGTTTGGGGAATATATGAAATGCATTTGAAATTTGTTTTGAAATAAAATGCATGTGAAATGTAATTGAAATTGAGTCAGATGCTTGTTGTTCCCTTGATTTATAAAAGGGGTTTTAGGGCTCTTTGCAAAAGGTTAGATTTTTCAGTCTCATGATTGTCTAGGTGGAAGCTAAGTTTAGGAAGGAGTGTACTATAGAAAATATCAATGAATAGAACAATAAATTGTCTTTGTTATGGGTCATGTATGTAAGAATCTTAAATTAGTTTTATAGAAGCCACAGATATAGTAGAAAATCTTAATTCTCAAGCATGTACTCTCCTACACAATTCTCTTGCAAATTATAAATGAAAATGAAACTGATCTTTTTGTTCATCTCCAATTATTTTAATTAAGAATGTGTGAATTTGTTTTTGATTCAATTCAAAGTTTTGGTTAAATGCTTAAATAAAGTCACAAGTTTGTGAGTGAAGAGTGTAGGATTTGGTAAGAAATAGTGTTCTAGATGCAGTGAATTGAATACTACAAAGTAGGATGACAATAGCCCATCAATGTTTGAATTAAATAGATGATATATTATTTGTTGTTGCATAGTTGAATCTATTATCCCAATTTATGAAGCACTGGTCTATTTGTTAGGAAATCTTGCAAGTAAATGAACTAGTGTATTCCTAGCTATGGATTTAAAATGAGAACAAAATTCATTAAAAATATTTCAATTACAAAGTATGAGTGTGAAGTATTCCATGATCCCTAGCAAATAGATAATGATTTAAGACTTTAAAGGTTCCAATTAAATGATTTTAATTAAAGAGGGATTGATCAAAACCCCTTGGATAAAACCTTGTTAGATTTAAACTATACCTATAATCAACTCTCCTCTACACCTATCAAAATGCTGATAAAAAAACACTTTTGATTTACTATTTGGGTGCTCAAATGAATTAATTTAAAATTTATATTTTGTAAGTATGTAGCCCTTATCACAAGCTTCCCAAAAAGTATAATTTTACATATGTTTAATTTGATTATTATATTTATTTTTTATTTCTTGTGAATGTAGAATTTTCAATGAACATCAAGTTCTTTTTTTCACACATACAAAAAAATAGAAAAATAGAGAAAAAATTTCTAAAAAATACATTGCACTAGGTATTGATGTCCTTATTCCAACAAAAAAAGAATAAGTTAATTCAAATGAATACAAAAAAGTTATGCATGCCGAAGTACACCTTTGTCCAAATTATAATTACGCTGACTTGGAAAATTAATTAAAAAAAAGAAACAAAAATTATGAAAAAATATCCATGCACTAGATATTGGTGTGAAAAAAATGTATTTTAAAAATTAGAATTGTATCCATATCTATAAAAAAAGTTATGGTCCGAAGTAAACATCCTTTTTAAAAATGTTGATTAGTAGAAAAAATAAGTTATTAAAAATTACATAAAATGATTCACAATTTATTTTTTATTTTAAAAAAAATATAATTAGAATCTACACAAAAGATATAACAAATAACTAGTTTGATTCATCTTCAAATTCTTAATGGTTTAGCTGCTATAGGTGTAAGAAAGTGAATATCTGGTGAAAAATCCTGATTTTAATGTCAAGTTTGGCCAAAAACTGTAACCCATTATTGTGGGATCACCCAATAGCTTTATCATGGTTTAAAAGAATAGATACCTTAGACTAGGGCTAGGAAAGTGATCATAGAAGATTAGTCTTTGATCAACAAGAGACTAAACACAATGTCTATGAATCTTTAGTAGTGAAGGAAGGTAGTCTACTTGTATGAAAGTGGTTTTGACTATGAAAATATATATAAAAGTAGTGAGTGTAATGTGCTTAACAGTCATGGGTAGTGTTCTCAATGATAGACAGTGTATCCTTGACAAATACAAGGAGAAAAGAAGCTTGTGCAAGGTTTTCATAGACAAACTAGATTCAATTCTTCTATGGACAAAGCTTGAAGACCTTAGAAAAGGTAGCAAAGAATAATAAAGGAAAAGCATGACAATAACTCATGACATATATTCATTAATAAGTATATGACACAACCTATGATTATAGACATACATAGCAGTCTCCAATAGTGGAAGCCAAGGACAAGGATAGTCAAATCATAGGTCTATGAGAGATTGATAGTTTTAGAGGGACAATTCCATTAAGAGTTTGACAGAGCTTGGAAGGTAGTATGGTGGTCTCCACAGTCAATGACTAAAATGAAGTCTAAGACAATCACAAGGCCAACTTAGAAATAGCAATGAGACTAGCTTTGCACATCTAACATTGGTGTTGAGAGGGAAGTCCTCTATAGTGTTGAAAATGGAAGAGTATAGTGGTATACACTTTGAAGGATAGTCATCTGAAGTAAACACAGTGAATAAGTTCTAGAGGTAGCAATTTCACCAAAGGAAAGGGCTGTCTTAGAGAAGAGTAAGCACAAGAGCAAGGAATTTGGATTGTTTTCTAGAATTTCCCAAAGGATTGTGACCTCATAGAATTCTATGACTATAGGATATGTTCAGAGTGGATAAAGATTGATTAAACATAGTCTTTTTCAGGGAAATGAGGCACTTGACAAAGCCGAGGGTTGAACTCACTGAAGTCAAATCGTATTAGGACAAACCAAACAAAAGGAGGAGCTAAAATTGACTTTCAAGGCCAAAACACTAGACACTGTCATGCAAGGCTGAGCATGTTGATGAGATATATACCTAGAACATAGTCCTAATAGCAAGAGATAGTTAGGCCATCTTTCAAAAGTATGATTGCCATAATAAATCTTTGAAGGGATAGTAAGTTTCTAAAAGGTTTCCATAAAAAAGGAGATATAAGGGCAACTAAAAGATAGCAACCATGGGATGATAGACCTATTTTAGAAGGGAGATCACTTAACATTGTTCCAAAAGGTGAGATTCTAGATAATGTATCTCTGAAGCAACCAATGAAGGATGCTAAAATAGAGTCAATGTGAAAAGCACTACATGAGTTGACTATTCATGATGAGCTTGTCTTGTCATTCAAGGATAAGATCTAGAAGGAAAGTGGTTTAAAGGTATTTCATAGTTCATGATAAGTGCCTTATATATGTGAAGATAGTCATCAAGGTGAATGGTGAGAATTTTTGCACCTTATCAATTCCAAAGGAAAGGTTAGTTGAAGCTCATATAAGATCACAAGATTTATAAACTTGATAAAGGAAGAAAAGTTTCAAATGACTGTTACAAGACAAGGTATGATAGTGCCATCAATAGTAAGGATAGTGGAAAATCTTGATAGTAATAAGACTTTTGGAGAGAATAGATTGCACAATCAACTTATTAAGAGGACAATCCATGGTGTTGGTGAAGGTATGATTGATGAGCCTGAAATATGCTCATAATTTAAATATTATGATGTATTTTAATACCCTTACTCTTGTTGCTAAATGGTTGTTTAGCTCTTTGATTAAAGACTTTTTATCTAAAATTGGGTAGTGTCCTGTAGCTACGCATTCCTATATTCCTGCAGCTTTATATCTCTATGTGTCTCATTAATTACCCTGTTTGACTTCCCAAATGACTGATATAATGCATATGGTTTTTGAATGATGAAATAGATTTAATTGTGTGATTAATGAATGTATATCATGTGTTTTCCATGCATGCTTTCTTTCACTTCTGTTGCCTTGTGCGTCGCAGGTTGTTAAAGGGAGCATGATCGAGTCAAACACAACAGATCTCGGCCTTGTAGTAAAGCCCATTTCCTGGACAGTGTTGAGGAAGTTGTTCCAGCGAAGACTCTCTGTCTAGGTTGTTGGGAAGAAATATAAATGTTCATTAATCTATGAAGAGTGTAATGCTAAATTCTCTCTGAATTGTGTTGAATGGATATGCTTTCATTTATGAAGTTTGTTCCTCGGTTTCAGGATGCATTGATGTCCATGTTTTTCTCTGTTAGATAGTTAGTTAGTTTCTTTTTCTAATATAAATAAGTGTTCCTCCTATGTGAGTGAGCAAGCATAGTATGTATGAGTTAGTATTATAATGAGAATTAGAGTTTTGTATTAGTTTTCATATAAGCAGAACAATGTATATCATTCCAAGTTTTATGAATAAAAGTTGATGAAGTTCTGAGTTCAATTCTTGCATAAGATAGTTGATGCTTGCTAAGGGGGGCCACTTAGTGAGTATCTGTAGTTGGTTAGTTATTTATTTCCTATTGATTATAAGCTAGATTTCATTCTTGAAAGTTTATGCGCAAACTCAGTCTTATATTGTTCTTGCAGCATCAGGAATCCATCCCTGTGTTTGTTCCTGCAACATAAGGATAGTTCATAGTTTGTTCCTTAGTAATAGTTGTCATGATTTATGCTTTGATTAAGTTACACTTAAGTTAGGAAGGCTTCACATTACATTTCTGTAGCATAAGTAGAATTCCTTTCATGCATTTATTTATGGTAAATTATGATTGAAACTGGTTCTTAGTGCACATACAGTGCCGCTCCATTTCAAGTATATGTTCCCTGGTTTGACAATGTAAATGAACAACCATAAGAAGATGTTAGTCACCTATAGGAATGTCCAATTCCTAGGTTAGGATTTCCATGACTTTTATATCCTTTTATGGAATCGATCATTTTTGGTGCCATTGCCAGGGATGGTGTCACGCTAAGAACCTATCATAGTCATTGTTAGCGATAGTTTGATACATTTATTCAAGCATTTTTCAAAATTCCTTCAATTAAGCATTCATTCTATTGCATTTAGAAGAATGATGCTCTGGGAAGATTCCTCTCTAAAAACCTATTTGTTGAATTGCCATTTGACCCAACTGATGAAGAACCTAAAGAAAATCCATTTGCTCTGATACTCCATCAAGCAAATATGGCACGAAATCCACCTAATCGACCTCCTGCTTTTGAGTTTCCCATCATTGCTTAGCAAGATAATGATAACCTTAAAAATATTCCTTCTTCATTGCTTCCCAAGTTCTATGGACTAGTTACAGAGGACCCGGACACTTTCTTGTTTGAGTTTGACATCCTCTGTCACAGCTATGATTACACTTCAGATGCTCACAGGCTAAAGTTGTTTCTTGCTACTTTGAAAGAAGGAGCTCTTAGATGGTTCATGAGTTTGGGAAGGGGTGTTGTTGATAGTTGGGCAACCATGCAAACACAATTTCTTGAGAAATAAAAAGGAATATTGTAAGAGTGGTAGTAAGGGGATGATATATTTAGGAGGAATTCAACAAAGGAGGATGAAAGCACGTAAGACTATATCTCAAGATTCGAAGAATTCCAAACCATACTCTCATTGAAGAATCTTAGAAACTACTTTCTAAGGGGGAATCAATGACACATCTATAGATTCCTAGATTTTATGGCGAGGAGGAATGTAACCTAAGCGGCTTGGGATGATATCAGAAAATATGTCTCAACTTCTCTCAGAGCCAATTATTAAGAAGGGTAGAAATTCCATCAAGCCACAGTGGGAAAGTCTTACGCTAATGGAGTTTCTTGGATGGAATCACAAATTTGTTATGCGATTTTAGCGAGGATATCATAAACAACATGGCTACACAGTTGGATACTATGCAAGCTCGAAAGAAACATGAGGAAGTTGAAGCAATCTTGGTTGAGTTCTGTCCACATTCCAGACAAAAGAAACGTGACTACAGATGTAAGATGGTGGCTAACCTGGAGGCTAAGAAATTACCTACTGATTTTAAGGTAGTGGAGGGTGATGATGACCAAGTGTTCTTCGTTGCACAAAGGTGACCATGGACTCAAAGACAAGGTATGCCTCAAGACCCTCTTACTTTTGGTAATCCTTGTTCCTGATTACAATAACCAATGGCAACCTACATGGCCCATCACCACCTTGGAATACTTCTCAACCACCTAACTTCTTGAGGTACCAGTAAATCTCCTCCAAGGAGGTTGGCGTGACCACAAGGACAATGGACTCCAACCCAGTGTATTCTTTGATGCTATCCTACATTCTCTCCAATGTAGAATAGACAAAAATAAAACTTTGTCTCATTTTTTCTTAGTTCTTTCACTTTTCAAAAATACTATTGTAAGCTGTCAAAGCTTCTTTCTGTCTTATACTATGTATTTTAAATCTCATTTTCAATTTTTAGACTAAAAACAAACTCTTTGTAACACATTATCAAGCCAAAAATATAGATTTTCAAATTATGTATTGTTGTATACACATCTTCTATCAATAAAGCAAGCATTTTGGCCTTCAAAGTTCTATTTCTGTTATGTTTATGTGGTAATTGATGTCTTTTTCTATGATTTTCATATTGAATCCTCAAATGGATGTCTTATTTCTGTTATCTCAAAGTAGAGGAGATAGATTTGTGTAGGTTATCATTTGTGTCATAGTTTGAATAGGTGTTAGGTTGTGAAGAAAAACATACTTTCTTCCTTCTAAAACTGCAAGAAACACAAAATTTTGGTGAAACACTTATACATAGATATGTCACACTTTTTTTGTGCATAAACAACTAGAAAAATGATTACTTGCATGTTCGAAATAGCAGTCCAAAATATGAAAATAACATATTTTTGGTGCATCACCTCAATAGGAGAGCTTAGTTTTATTATTTTCAAAGTCTTTCCTTCTATCCCTTTTCTTAGTAAAGTAGTATTTAGTCCATTTTAGGTGAGGTATTGAGGAATCAACCTTCTCTGGATGTTCTTTTCTGCTTTAGTTGACCCAAAGCCTAGAAAAGTTCCCATGTTTCATCAATATGCTAAGTTTTGTAGCTTAGCAAGGGTGTGTATATTAGGTGATAGTAGGATCCATACACTACCTTGGGTGTATGAGTCCCATCTAGGTGGGACCCATACACCATTGATGGCATATGAGTCCCATTTGGCCCATTTTTAAGGTTTTGAGCGAGAAAAATTGGGTTTTAAGTTCAAATTTCATGTATGTTGGCATCTAAGATCTAATGCATAGGATATTAGATGTCTTTCCTATAAAAATGAGCTTTCAAACCATTATTTCATAAGGCCTACAAGTTATCAAGTCAAGCATTCAAGAGCTAAGAATTTCAAGACTTCACAAGATTGTTAGGAGAGTTTACATGATCATTTCTAAAGCATTCAAGAGAAAAATTCTTCACCAATTGTTGCAACAATCCAAGATCCATCATCATGTCAAGATCATCAAGCATCAAGCATGTGTTTGAGCTAGTGTTGTGATGTAGCATTGAAGATCCAAGGTCAAGCATTGTTATATACTTTATCTCAAGATCAAGATCTACATTCTACATGGCCACTTCTTGTTAGATTGTTGATTCATGTTACAAGACATCATTCAAGGTATTATTATTCATGTTTCATGTCCTTATTTCATTGTTTCATCATTTGGTTTAATTACCTAAAAGGGGCTTGACCAAGGAAAACCCCTATTCACTAATAATCAACAAGTTTTTCTCATCTTTACATGTGTGATTGTAGATCTAGGTGTCTTGGAGCTTGAAGAACACTTGAAGATTAGGTCACAAGATTGGAGAAATTTTTTGGAGTTGTCCCATCATTGGTAAGGTTGCTATCTTCACAAAAAGTCACCTAAAATCTTGAAAATCAAGGTCTCATATTTAGAAACAAAGTGGAATAGAAAGAGTAGACATTGAAGACTAGATTCAGAATTTGAAGTTCCAAAAAACCCTAACTAGACTCATATGCCAGTCCTGGTGTATGAGTCCCACTTTAGGTAAATTTTCATATTTTTGTAGTTTCAGATACCCTTTTTCTAGAAACCAATTCCTACACAAAAACCCAGATATGGGACCGATACGCCTAGATTGGCGTATGAGTCCCAATAGCCCAAAATTTTAGGTTATTCACCATTTCAGGCCTCTATTAAGGCTTTCTCAAGTTTCCAAGTGCTCCTTCATACTTTTCCAGTTTTTTGTTCTGATTCATTTGCATTTATAGTTCATTTAGTGAAGTTGTATGCATCATTGAGTTCAATCATTATATCTTGCATTTCATACAATTTTGAAAGCCCTATCTTGGTGGTGAACCCCTCTTTAAGAATAAATCATACCCTAGGATACCCATTGTTAGATCTCTTTCCTCGAACTTCATTGGATTGAGATCTCTAAGGTTTCCTTGAGTGTAGCAAGTGTGAAATAGGGACCCTACCCTTGTGCTATATTCCTCAAAGGTGGGGAGTACTATTTCCATTGCTTCAAATTCTATCCCTCAAAAGGATAAGCTCTCTTTATCATCAATTTTTCCATTATGGAGATAGGAATACCAAGATGAAGTTTGACTTAGGCAAGCCCCTATATGGCATAACCCTTCACCTCTATTCATGTGTGCAAGTTTTAGACCTAAAGTGAGTTAGAGGAATATTGAAGGATATTTTTTCATCCTTTCACTTAAACCCTAAAATTTTTTGAGTGACAAAATCTACATTTTCTCATCAACATACTAAGTTCTGATAACAAAAATTGGAAGACAAAAGCTATAGACCAAGGACCTCAGGCCTATGAAATACATTTTTAAAATTGGGTATTTAGCCTAGGATGTAGTGTGCCATAGATTGGCTAAATTAAGGTCAAATTCAAATCCCGGGTTCTTTTGTATCTAAGTTTCACATTTCTAGATCTTAATTTCATTTGCTTGTTTTTAAGTTTCTCAAAATTCATAATAGAACACTATATTTTCATACTTTAGATAGTTACATCATTACATCATATAAAAGTCAAAATCCAAAACCATCAAAATATTCTAGATCCAGGTTTGATTGATTCACCTTTTAGTTTTCAATTCAATCTCATATACTTGTCGATATGGATTCCCAATATTTTTGGAAAAGGATTGATTTTAGTGATCTAGCCATTAGACCTAGGATCCCTTTTCAAACAATTTTTTTTGGTGAACTTGACTATTTTTTCATTATATGCCTTTTGAAATATGAAGCATATGATCTTAGATCTAAGTTTAATCTTCATTTATTTTACATTTATCATTTAGGTACTCATCATTTCATGAAATAACATTAAAATAAAAATAAAAATGAATAGCATATTGCATTCAAAGTTCAAATAGGGTTTATTTTAGTCATCATAAGTTATAGCTACATCATAATTGCATTTAAAAATCAAAATTAGATCATTAAAATCTAAAGTAAAATCTGAAAGTGTTCAAAGCATTCATTTAGGCATATGCATATAGTGAAAAAGTGAAAAATTGTATTGTTACTATTGCAAAAAGATATCAAGATTTCAATTTCCAGATTTACATATTAATATAAGTAAATTTTTTCACTTAAAACTAGAAATTGAATTTTGAATTACACTTAGTGATTGAACATTTTGAAAATTGCTTGCATAATTGCATTTTACATTACAAAATCACAAATTTATAATTTTTTTAAAAAATATTTATTGTTAGACCTACATTGTCACAGAGTAAAAAACTTAAACATTATAGTACACATAAAAAATTTGGTTTTAGAAAAAGAAACTTGTTAGTATAGGGTACACTACAACCTCGACTAGTCAAATTTAGCTCAAATTTAGATCACATATCTGTTCTTGTGTCTTCTGTGAGACTTTTCTAGCTGATTTTGGATTCTATGTGTTTTTTTGTGACTTTTATGTACCTTTCATATATAGTAGGCTTAATCAATTGTTTTGAAACTTATATGAGATTGAAAACCTAGTTTCATACTACTAATACCCTTGTGAGATGAGGTTCTACACTTATGGTATCCCGCGCTGTAACTACATCAGCTATGGAACCTAATTCCTCTAACTCTTTCACGCAAATTATTATCAATACC
>VDFB02015581.1:0-11860 GCA_007258455.2 Sequoia sempervirens | reverse complement strand
CAAGGACAAAGGGTGTCCCAAAAAGAAATGAAATATGAAAAACAAAGAAAACAAAGAAACATGCATCAACCAGAGGATGGCGAGCCTTGAAGCTCCTTAAGAATACCTTCCCATACTGATTTTCCATTCTCCAAACTATCCTTTGCAACAATCAACATCCTATTCAGGGATTTCAACTCTACCAGAGTTTCTTCTGCACCATCCAACGTATTAGGAGTCAAATTTATCTTCTCAAGATTTTTTGTGCCCGCCAAGGCCTTGCCAACCAAAGTGTATTCCACTCTTATAATGTCACTTAGCTGATCAATTTTTTTGATAATCTCTTCCTTCTGCTTCTATAATTTTTTTTTTTTTATCTTTATGTGCAGTGATGGCATTCCAAGTTGATCTATCTCTATCTTTGGATATACTGTAAGTACTAGAGACAACAGTCAATTGGGATTCAATGGAGTTCATAACAACCTTAATGTTCTGGGTGGTATCTGACCACTTCAAGCAATAAGCAAGAAATTTTTTTTCTTTTGACTCAGATCTTCACAACTTCTAGGTTCTTTTCAACATTTGAGTGTGCAAGAGCACACTTGTCATGCAATGTCAATAGCCTTTTCTTTGCTAGTTTCTCCTCAACTTCTTGTTTTGTCTTTTCTCCAATCTTGAAGGTATAATCCTTGAAAGAATCTAATAGAAATCTCAAATTTTCAATAGAAGCGAGGGATGCATCAATAGATGCACTAAGTGTGACCTCCTACAATGCCTTAAGAGAATCTTCAATGAGTTATGTTCCTTTCTGATGTGTTTCAAGAATCTCCTTCCTTCCAAATGCCTGCAATGCATCTCCTAACACCACTTTATGCACCAGATGCATCTTCTCCATATCTACAAACCCTTCAATCATAGTAAGTTGTAGAAGCTCCTAAGGAATTATTGGCTGAAATTTGATTTTCTTGGACAATAAGCCTTTCAGTACATCATTTTTGGAGGATGATTCTCTGGGATTCTTAAGAGATTTTTTAATTTGCTTTTGATTTTCTTCATTTTTCTCAGCAGATTCCTCATTTTTCTTCTCCTCCTCCCCTTTTCCATCTCTTCTTCCTTCTTTTCTTCTTCCCACTTCCTCCTCCTCCTCCCTCCCTCCTCCTCCTCTTCTTCTTCTTTATTTTTCTTCCTTTTTCCTTTTTCATCTTTATCTTTTATTCTTGTTGTCTTCTTCATCATTTTCATCATTTTCTTCTTCTTCACTGACTTTTCCTTCTTTAGTATTACCTTTTCCATCATTTCCTTTTTCACCTTCAGTGTGCTCCAAAGGAGCATCATCATTTTTTTTAGACTAAACTTCACCTTCATTCTGCTTCTCAATTTTCAAAGGATTATTTTCACCACCGACATCATTTTCAACATCAATTTCTTCAGAAACACTTGCATCACCTATATCAAGAGGAGTATCTTCCTCAAAATTTTCAACAACATCTTCATCAGCCTTAAGAATGCCATATTTCTCTATTGTATCCTAGATCACCTTCACTATTTCCTTCCTTATCTTCTTTATCTTTTTTTTATTCCTTGTCATTAAAATATTTACCCTTTTCTTCATTTGAAACATATCTGCACAAATCCTTTTCAAAGTTTCCAGATCATTCGGGGTCACGGAAGACCCAATATTATCAAATGCATTGTTCCTGATTTTCTCTTCAAGTGCAACAACCTCTGATCTCCTTTTCATCAGAGCTTCCCACATATTCTCAGGTACATCTTTCTTCAAATTATCCCATTTGACTTCCAAGACAATTACATGTTGAATGACAATTAAAATCAATGTTTTCTTATCCTCTTCTCCAACATCATCATAATATTCTATTGTAGGCTTCATCATGTTTTCAAAATATAACAAATAATTGAGAGTTTCCTCTAATTTAAAATGGGGACTGGAACTTGTCAAATTTTCCTTTTCTTCTCTCTGGTCTGCAAAGGCTTCATTAGACACCTTAGTCTTCTTTGACTCTAGTTTGGTGTGCACATGAGCACCAAATTTCTACTCTTCCTCATCATCAAAAGATGATACAACATGCACTCTCTTAAAGCCAACAACTTCCTTAGAAGCACCTTCACCAAAAGATAAGCTTCCTCTTCTTTTTCTCACTAATTTTGTAGCTGGATCCTCTTCCTCTTCATCTTGATCATCTGCGACGCTAGGATTTTTCTCCCTTGTAGCTTTCTCTTTCTTTCCTCTTTTTCTAGGGGCCAAAAGAGTTATTTATTTCCTCTTCCTAGATCTAGTAGTAGGTCCAAAGGAAACCGAGCCTTTTCCTTTGTTAGCAGTGTTGGGTTCAACATTTATTGCAGGGGCTACAGAGGATTTAGCAGGAGTAGTCCTGGAAAATCTCCTCAGGCCAGAAGATTCTACCGCCAACTCTTCTCCCTTAGCCCTTCCAAGAAAAATCTACCCATTAATGAATCCAACTTCTTTAAGATTCTTTTCCACTCTCTTTTTGATTATGGGCTCCTAGTGCTCCATGTGGATCTCCATAAACTTTTCAGCATAAGTACCAATTCTGGGTTCATTAGGATCCTTCAAATTTTTCAACAACATTTGTACATAACCCTCAGCTTCATCTTCTATAATTTTATATCCCAATGGCTGAATCCATATGGTCTAGGGTTCTACTGCTTCGATCATGCATTCATCAGAGGAAACATGAAATATGATGTCATCTTTATATTTCTCAACAATTTTCCTTGGAATCCTATCTCTCTCATTCATGTTGCTCTTAAATACAAAAAAGAATGTTGTTAGAGAATTTTGTTGAGCTTTCAAATCACTCAAAGCATGCATATAATAAAAAATTTGATGCACCACTAGTCTAGATGAGTCCCAAAACACTTCAGTGTTCTTTCCAGGAAGTCTCTTCATGAAATAGAACAACATACATAGAATCGATGAACCAAATTTGAAAGAATACTTCCTTTCTTTTGTTGACTTCAAATTCTCAAACAACTGTTGCCGAAGAAGCTCACATAAGTCATAGTCTACACCATTGATTACCATATCAAAACCAGTATAAATGGTTGTGGCCAAAACATAGTTCTCTCTATTGGTGAAGTATATTTTATGACCAATCATGATAGCTGCATACTTCATAGTTGGATTGGTGATGAAATTTGTTGTTAAAGCTCTCTTGTCATATGTGGCTCTTGTAAGTTTCGTTACCAATTCATTCTTCATGGATTTCAATACATGTACTGGTCCTTTATCGGGCAAAGGCTGGTAACAACCCTAATCACCTCCTTAGTTATCAGGTGAGGTCAGTTAGTCCACAAGAATTTTTCATGTATTCTTCTTAGGACTGGCTTCACAAATCTATCATCAACTACAAAACAAAAGTTAGGAAAGTTGTTCCATCTATCTAACTTCTTCACAACCAAGTTCAAATATTCAGGTTTTATCAAGAAATTGTCTCTAGTAAGCTCATTCTTCCAAATTTTGATCAATTTGATGTGATTGAATTCCTTAGTCCTTACTTGAATATACGTTCTTGTGTCCTCGATTGGCATAACCCCATGAGGGATTTATGAGAAGGCGCCCATAGGGTCATCTTCAAAAACCTTTGAGGAATATTTCCTATAGGATGGTCTTGGTCTCTCTGACACTTTAATAACTCTAGAGGTTGCCATTCTTCCCAATAAACAACTCAAAGATCACAACCCACAATTGCATAGGAAAAGTAAAATACCTCTTTCTTCACGATGAATGAGAACTAGGGTTTCACATCTCAAACTTCAAGTCACTTGAAGAAAGCTCCAAAAATATCTTTGACTTCTTCAAATACACAAGTGATTAAAATTCCTTACACATTTTTCTTTCTAAAACAACAATCTTCCCTAACTCGCATTAAATGTGATAGATATAAAAAAGCTGCTAAAAAAAGCTCTTCTTTTCTGCTCAAAAAAACCCTGATTTGCTTTGCAAAAGATCATTCCTTCACATTTTTTTTTTGGTTCCACTTTCATAACCTCTATCTTATCATTCCTCACAACATATCTTTGTGCCAAAGATTGACATGCTAAACATCAAGGGGGTTCAAGTGATTTTTTGTTAAAGCTTCCCCCAAAGACCTTGCTAGGTCTAGTTCTAGAAGGAATTGCCTGTATTAGATGAGGGCACAAACATATTAGCTATTTTAGGCTCTTCTTTCTTCCTCCAAATCTTGTTCATTTCTTGCTTAATCTCATCTTTGTCAACCTTCTTCACAGGTTCATTCTTTTCTACTAGATTGGTCTCCTTACCCTTCTTGCTTCTGCAAACTCTTGAGATATGTCCTGGTTTTTTGTAGTTATAGCAGAAAATATTTCTCTAATTAGATTGAGTTCCACTAACTCTTGTTCTACAATGATTAGCTTTATGCCCATACTTGTTACAAGTATAACAGTAGTCATTAAAGGATTGATTCACTCTTCCTCCATTAAACTGATTCATCATCAAGGTTATGCATTCACTTTCCCTATGTCCAATTCTTTTGCAAGCAAAACATTGACTAGAGAAGGAACTAGGAAATTGATTAATCCTACTCCTATATTTTGTTTCCCTATGAGAAAATTTGTTGCATGAAAAATGAGTGCCATTAAAAGATGAATACCTTTGTGCATTAGGCTATCTCATAGCTGGTCTCCTAGCAAAATTCCTTGAATTTCATTTTTTCTTTCCTTTATTTAGAGTCTTTTGGTTGTACTTAGAGTTTTCACCTCCTTCCATTCCCAAGCCACCTTTGTATTTACTCGGTTTCTATCCTAATATCAATTCATCAAGCTTGTCTGAGCTAGATTTGAAATTGTTTTCACATAGTTTTTCCTTCTCCAGATCCACTTTTAGGTTCACCACTTCTTGTTCAAGCTTGGTGCACTCATCAAACTTGCTTTATACCAATTTTTTCAGACATTCTTCAATTCTTTTCTTCTCCTCTACTTGCACTTTCAAACCGGAAATTTCTTCATTAGCCTGCTTCAACTGATCAGTTACTTCCCTATGCCTTTCTTTGAACTTTTTCAATTGCTCATTCATTTACATCATCAAGATTCTCTTTCAGATTTCTGTTTTCTCTTTCAACTTTGTTAAGATCCTCAAGAGAATTCCAAAGCTCTTCTTTATCATTCATTTCTTCCATCTTTAGGATCTCCCTCAAGCTGTTAGGCTAATCCGGAGGAAGTAGGCTCTGATAACAATTGTTGAATATCCAAGATATTGAGAGGGGGGTGAATTAGTATCTTCTTAAAATTTCTGAACAGATACCATCCAATTATTCCAATGCAAACAACAACAATGATAAGTAAAAGCCTTACCAAAACATGAAATCATAAAACACATGAACACCAAGATTTTTAGGTGGAAAACCTAAAATGGAAAAACCATGGTGAGTGTTAGTTCATAATATAGTATAACTGGTTATAAGATATTACAAAAAAAGGGTGACTCATTGCTAGCATTCATTGTCCAAATATAAAGGCTCATTTCCTATAGAGTTACAATGACAAAATGCCTTACAACCAGAAAATGAATTGATATAGTACACCTAGTGAGTGTTGATTTAGTTCCAATGAAGCTTAATAAATTGAATTGACACACTTCATCATATTCAATATTCTTCACATTCGCATTCACAATATAATCACCTCATATTTTTTTTTTAGACTACAGGAATCGGGTAGCACGACCCCATATAAACTGCAATGCGCCTGGTAAACTTTTTAACATGACCGGCGCCATTGGCATGACACGCCCTCCTGTACCACGAGGGTGGGGGAGACTAGACCTCGTGACCAACCTCCTGCAACAGGAAAGATTTAGCCAACTGAGCTAGGGCCCCAACCCCTATAATAACCTCATATTCAATCTTCAAAAAATGTCCAATATATGTATATCTGATCTCTTCCACATGCATCAATTAGGTTGGCCTAATTAGTGCACTTCTTATTCATCAAAAATTCCAACTGTTGGCTACAAGATTTCACAAAATCTTCCCAATAAATAATTCAAATTCCCAACATGCTACATCATGTTGGTATAGACCTAAGATAGGTTGCAAATATATCCACAAAACAAAATTGATTCACCATTACATTATTTATTCATTAGGTCAACCAAGGATAGACCTAATAGAAAAATTGTAATAAAAAAATAATGCCAATACACCATATGAGCATCTGAATACGTGATATCTTGAATGAACGTGCTTGCAACATCCATTCACCATTTCCAAAAATCGCAAGCAACAGTAATCAACAATAAACAACTCCAAACCAAAATATTGGAGGATATACTAAAATACCAAAGAGTGTAAGCATTATACCAGTTTAGATACTAGACCAGAATACCTGAACAAATTTCAAACTTGATCTTGCAGTTACAACTCATATATCATGGTGACATCAATGACAACATAAAACAACAAAATGGGATGTTCTTGATTTTTCCAACAGTAAGGACATACAATATTAGTTACAATTTTACAGTTACTAGCAATGAACTTTTTCTAATTACTCATTAATTCAATTAATCATTTGTAGTGCAAATATGGATAACAATGGTAAAATAAGATTTTCCTTAAACCAAAAATCCATAAGGCCATACAAGGTTACATGTTGATAAAAGTATACATATATCCAATAAAGTGATACAAGCTTGCAAAAAAGACATATGGACATAAAATGTCACAAATCCATAATACAAAACATATGTTAAAAAATTCCACGTAGGCATACAACAAAGGACCCTAATACATAGTCATTTCCCATTAGGGGAAGGAAATAAATGGCGATCTACCTTTGACTGTTGGCTGGATGGAGATGCATGTGATGCTGCTATCTTTCAAATGTACTCACTTGTCCTCCTCTCTTTAGTTCTCTAGAGTTCCAATTGATATGATAAAAATTATAAATGTTAATATATATAAATTAAATTTTGGAATGACATATAATTGAATAATCACTTACCACAAGAAAATAATTAGCATGCTCATATGCAACAATGACACATTCATGATTTGGAGTGACAAGCCCCTATAGCAAGCATCAAGATAACAATCAAAATACATATGAGTATCATTAAAAATTTCAATAATAGACCAATCAAAGAACAAATATAATGTGAAATTTACTAATCTATCACATACCTCTATCAAAGGATCATGACTTTCTATTACTATAGCAACTCCATGGTCCATTGTGTCATAAAAATCAGTGAGACTATTTGATGTCAACATCTAAAAATGAAATAAAAAGTGTTCAATTACCAAAACTACCTAACATTGTTTTACAACACCTTTAATGAATGAAGGTTACTTGAGTGAAAGTTCATAAACGACGAAAAGAGTGAAGTGTTGATGTCGAAGGTCCATAAAAAAACTATTTGACATCCAAAGTGTGTTATAATATAATAATTCATATAAGGTTCAACTATTCACATGTATTTCTTTAATATCGGTTAGATATCTATGGAATTGATGACACAAATAAACAGGGGTCTGCTAGAACGATGCAAGTATCATCAACACTCTGACCCTGAATTTTTATCATATTCATTCTACTAATTTAGTTATTCTTATATGTCAAAATACAATTTAATAAACAAAATTAAATGAACTTTCTATAATTTACTTGAGTATCGACGTTGAATGTTTCATTCAACAAGGCATCTATCATAGCCATCTTCTATGCAATTGGTGTATCCTGGGTAGCTACATCCTGAGAACTCTCACAATCATATGTGCAAACAACACTGCAAGAGTCACAAAAGTGGACTGGAACTCTAGGCCTAGAAAACTTGCCCACATCAAGATCTACTAGAAGCCTCACATATTGTACAAGGCTTTGAGTGAGCAAGTCCAACGTGTGCACCTCAACACTATCCTTCACAATAGAAGGAACAATCACATGCTTCGACATAAGTCTAGCCAAGGGTCTTGATTCTAGCTACAAATTATGTCATGCCTCCAATCTGTCATGTGTGAAGCCCCCATCTCTACCCTAAAAAATCTAGATAGTCAAAATAATTTGGAATCTTATTAAGGAAAAAATCACAATAGAGTTTTCTCAAAAAGTACTGTGGGACCTCGTAGTTATTACATGGAGGTTGGTCGAAAACCATCCACCACCTATCCCAATTTTTTTTTTGTTGCTTCATGATGGCACCAATGGACATAGGGAACCTCTTGCTTGCAACTGATAAAGGTTGATTGGTTCTTGGATCTGTGAAAAGGGCACACAAGTTGGATTTGGTAATTTTCTTTTTCTTCATTTGCACATACAAAAGTTTATTTGCATAAAATTATTTTAATTCCTCCCTCTTATTCAACCAAAAATTAAATTGTGCACTCATTGATCCTACATGAGATACAATAGATTGTAGGAATTCGACAAGGCCTCTCCTATGAGGGTGTGTTGTGACAATATCATTTAGCCTTGCAATCAAATTTTCAAGTTTTTTTTTGTTATTTTCTATTTTCCCTAGAATATTTAGTTGTGTTCCTATGGGATTGTTAGAATTGGCTATGGCTGCCACCCAAGATCTATGGACCAAATGGAAAGCACAAGAAAGAGAGAATGATATGACAAGAATAAACTGTATTCAATGTCATTAATATGATATGCAGTACTATGATTCTTGTTTACAATGAGAGAGACCCCTTGGATAAATAGCCAAGGTGAGAACATAGAAGGGCATAAGATTATGACAAGTGTCAGAATCTTATGACATGAGACAACTATGAAGAGTTATCACTCCACCAAAGGTGGAGAGATAATCACATGATGTGTCCACAAAAGGTGGAAATGATGAGGTAATGTGACATATCAAGTCCACCAAAAGTGGAAATTCTCCAACAACCTTCTATGTGGTCCCTAAGTAAACTTAACTAAGGTGTAATTATGACCTAGGACAAGGTACAAGATATTTAATTACACCAACACCCCCCTTAAGTGCAACTTAGGGAGTAGTGAATTATTATGCAAACAAATGTAAAGATGGGTCCCGGCTACTAGGCCATGTTAGGTACCCATGTACACACAATGCAATTAATGCAATCTCTCACAAGCGATGAAAGGGAGAAAACCTCATGGGACAAAACTCCCCCTCAAAAGAGATGAAATACAAAATAGAAATGCTCTCAATGAAGAATGAGATAGAAAACCCCATGTGAGGAAAAAAGACCCCATGATAGAGAAGTAGAAGAGAAGCAAGGTGGAAGCCCCTCAATGTTGAGTCTCCCCGCATCGTAGAATCTCTCGACTAATCAATGCTGAAGATGATCCAATTCACAACAAATTTGGTTCCTCCCCTTAGGAAGAAACAAAACCAAGGATGTATGCAGGATATCAAGATGTATGATGTGCGATGATGTTGTCTCTGAAGCATGCCCAAGTGTCTCCATGTCGATGCAGAAAGCTGAACCACTCCAATCAGGCATTCTAGGCCACACTGTTGAAGAGGAAAACCCAACATCTAGTAGAGAAGAATGTAGAGCACTATCCAAAGACAAAGATATCCCCTCTGAAGACAAAGAAGCCTCCTCCAAATGCTGTCCAAAAGAATCCACACTCACGCCAAACTGTGAAGAATGATCATGTAGAGAATGAACAAGAGGGTCAAAGTGTTCCCTCACAACAACTGAAGAAGGTTCATCTTCATCAAAGAGAAGATGAATGATATCAAGAGTGTCCTCCAAATCAAAAAGATGCGACTCCACAAACAAGTCTGAAATACCTGTTAGAAAGTCATCGAAAGTAGCCATATCCTGAAGATATCGTGATCCCCACAAGATCAATCACTAGGAGTCAAAACTGTTGAATCGCAAGCATCATCAACTGCAATAGTAGATGGAGGAGATAGAGTGCATGGCTCAAGGACTGGATCTGATGTGAGTATGCCCAAGTTCAAAAAGCCAAATGTCTCCTCAGAATCATGGTTGTGATCAATAGCTGAAGGAACAAGATCATCATCAGAAGCAAACTGTGCAAAGGAATACAACCGAGATGAATGATCAACCACCCCAGTAGTAATGACATCTCTAGTCTCCAAGTCATGAATGATAATAGAATCAGGAGTGAACTCCACAGTTCCCCCATCTCCACCATGTGTAATCTGATAAATGGAAAGTAGATTGTTCGTCAAATGAGGAACACACAAGACATCCTGAAAAGTGTTCTCCCTAATGCTAATAGATCCCTTCCCTGTTACACTCATGTATGTATTGTTTCCCATCAAGATAGGAGACATCAAACAAGGCTGAAATGAAGAGAAGATAGTTTGCGAAGATGCCATATGATGAGATGCTCCTGAATCTAGAAGCCATCATCTCCCCGATCCTCGACTTGAATGAGCACAAAGAGCTTTGTCCTTTGTATCCCGATGTTTGAACTTTTATCTTTTAGACTATTTGAAGTAGAAGGGGAAGAAGATCTCGCATTCTAGAAGGCAAATCAATGTGATTCTTTTGAGAAGATGTTTCAACTCATCAATATCCTTCTTCTTATAACAATAATGTTCTTCATGTCCATCCTTCTTGCAATATGCATGTGCTGCCTCTCCTTCTTAGATGATTCTCCTTTTGAAGAAGTTTTTTTCTTTGATTGATCTGAATGTGGATTATCCTTTACTTGATCTGAATGTTGATTATTCTTTGCTTTCTTCTGTTTCTTATCTAATTCTGATTCTTTCACTTGACTAACCAACAATGCATGAGATTTAGAAGTCTTGATGAGACCCATTGAGATAAGCTTTTGTTGCTCATGTATCAACATCTCAGAAAATGATGCAAATGAAGGTGTAGTGTATGCAGACCCAATAGTCAATCTATGAGTATGAAAGCTAGAAACAAAAGAAGCATAATCAGGACCAAGTTTGTTCATTGTATTGTACACCAACTAGATGTCCTTCTTATCAATTCCACATGCTTTACATTGCTCTTTTAGATCATTAACCTCAGTGATGTAGTCTTGGATGTTGTCAAAGTTCTTAGGATCAAGATTCATCAAATCATTATCAATTTGATAGCCTCTTACTTCATCTTTAGTACCATACAATGTTTTCAATTTTTCCTAAGCTTCATGAGAATTTTTACATGATTCAATCTGAAACAACAAATCTTGAGAAACTAGTCTACGAAGACACCCAAGAGCTTTGGCATGTTTGATCATCCATTTTAACTTTTTCTCATCATCAGTAGATTCAGGTACCTTATTTTCAACATATAGAGAGTGACCTTCTGTCATTAGTATATTCCATGCATTTTGATTCCATGTTGAATAATTATATGATGTGAGCAAAGGAACCTTAGAATGATCCATGAGAATGAAAGAGCAAAGCAAACAGATCAAAGCAATGCACCAAGAGACCCCCCCCAAATCACTCAATCAAGAAACCCCCCAAACAATATCTGATTTGGAACTTTATATTTAGTGCATTTACAGTTGCTAGATGCCAAGAACAGCAAGCTAGACTTGATCTTAGTGCTTACAAATGCAAAAATAGGCCACAGTATCAAGTATAGTTTTTGGTACAAAATGAGATCAATCTGATCCTACCACTGAGAAGTACACAAAAAATCATGCACTTTCAAAAAAAATTGCACACAAAAATGTTACCGTAGGAGCAAGTTATGAGCTCCCAAAGTTCTCAAAATGAGGACGAAGCAGCAACACCTGTGAGAATCTGCAATTTCTGGAAAAACCAGGCACTAAAACCAAAAACTGATTGCACCCGTGCGTAGAGCACGAAATTCTAGCCCAAATAAAAAAAAGTTGCTCGAAAAAAGGACTTAAAATGAGCGAGATATTGAGCTTCAAAGATTGACTGCAAAATTGAAAATGCAATCCG
>VDFB02015580.1:0-26881 GCA_007258455.2 Sequoia sempervirens | reverse complement strand
TGCTTCCTTGCTTCAACCCTTGCAATTTTTTTAACAGATCTAACTCGTAGTCCACTGGTATGAATTGCTTCTTCAGTTTCTCTACCATGCTATCCCATCTGGTGATCTTGACTTTTCCTCTTCGGTTTCTTTCCAATTGGACCTCTTTCCACCAAATACTGGCATGGCCCTTCAGCTTCATTTTTACAAACTTAACCCAATCTGGGTTCTCTATTTCCTCATACTCAAAATATTCTTCTAGCTCATTGATCCAGTCGATCAACTCTTCCGGGTTTAGACTTTCGGAATAACTAGGGACTTCTGCTCTGGGTCTTTTCCCAATCTTCGAAATGACCATTATTAGCCGCATTTGGTCTTGATCAATTGCTTCTTCTTCCTCTTCTACATTTGAACCTTCTTCATCTCCTTCATCCTCACTTTCCTCCCTCGGGTTTAACTCTCTTCTCAACTGCTCTTGTAACGCGTCAATCTGTCTCTAGAGGGCTGCCAGTGCATCTCTTCCACTAGCATTTTTGCCGCCTCGACCACCTTTGGCACCACCATGCCTACCAGACATCACTCTTGGAGGCATCTTTCTTGACCTTGACCCACAACCATGGTCCTGGTGTGAACTGCCTCACGATCGGCGATCTGTCCACATGCTCAAGAAAACCTGCTCTGATACCACTTGATGAGGGCACAGCCCAAGACACAAAAAATAATCCAAAAATAAGAGAATAATTTTATTATTCAGAAAATGGAGCTTCTTACATGTAGAGGATCTCAAATCCCCAAGTTCTACAACACATGCAAGTTATAGAAAGCTATAGAATAACCCTTTCGCAATATGCGAGCTTGTCCCAAAAAAGTTACCAAAAATTAGAAACCCGCCCATAAATAGAGCTCCACATTAGTTTGGAGCCAAAACAAAATTCAAATTTGAGTTTAGGTGGTTTGGCGCCGAAAATTTACAACATGAAGTTCAAATTTCAAAAGAGCATTTGCAATTGTATCTTCTAGAAAGTGCGCCAACTTCCCGTGGCCATAACTTTTGATCCGGGACTCCGATTCACGAACCGTTTGAACCGTTGGAAAGGTCTCGAAGTCAATAACACGCTCAAAATTTATTACGGCAATTTTGGCAAGTTTCAGGGCCATTCCAGGAACTCTAAGTGCCTCAAATCTAACTCGGAAGATTTTCAAGTGCAAATCTGGGAAACTAAAATTACAATATCTTTCAACCCAGGAACAGAAAATAAAAACCATAAATTGGGAATTTCATTATGACAAAAAGGGTATCCAAAAATGTAAAAACATCTAAAAACCGAGAAACTTGAAATTTAACTATTTTTGGGTGATGCAAGATTACCCTTACACCACTGGATGCTCTTGCATCAATAAGACAGGTCCCTCTGGAAAAATTATGTACATCATTGTAACTGTGTTGTGTGTTCATGTGAGGTAGAATAAGAAATTAAACTTGAGTGATATTAGGGATTGAGTTGTGCATCTCAATCATTGAATCACCTAAAGAACTTGGTATAGTTGTTGCTGTTGAGGCATCACTTTGTGTTTCTGAACCTATATTTGGATCACTAAGAGTACCATATTGTTGAATGAGAGAAAGAATGAAATCTTCCTTTTGTATTGGTTTCATAT
This sequence comes from Sequoia sempervirens, assembly GCA_007258455.2. Taxonomy (NCBI): domain Eukaryota; kingdom Viridiplantae; phylum Streptophyta; class Pinopsida; order Cupressales; family Cupressaceae; genus Sequoia; species Sequoia sempervirens. The sequence goes on along the minus strand of VDFB02015580.1, from coordinate 25,243 downwards.
AAATTTTTAGCTTGTGGCCATTAACCAGGAGTGAGAATCGTACTACATCTATGGTTTATAACTTTATTGCTCCATTAGGAAAGAATTGGATGATTTAATAAGGTCCCAATCACTTGGATTGGATTTTCCCTTTGAAATCATTGTATCTTGAATCATATAATAAGGTCCAATCTCCTATAGTAAATTCCTTTGTCTTAATATATCGGTCATGCCACTTTATCCTTTGCTTTTTTACTATCTTAGTCTGATGGATTGCCTCCATCTCGATTTCATCCACCCCATTTAAGTGGTCTAACCTCTCCTTTTGAGCTACCATGAGATCTATGCCCAACTCTACTACTGTTCTTAATGTATTATATTCAAACTCAATTAAGAGGACTGTTGTTTTTCCATATAATAGCTGATAGGGTGTGAAACTAGTTGTTATTTTCTAGGTTAAAGATATCAATTTTCCATAATCCATAATTATGAGTCAATTTTTGTTTCTAGATTTGATTGTGTTTGTGTTTTTGTCATCAAAAATTCAGATCACACTCCATGATCCATCATCAGGATGAAGAGAGTAAAAGGAAGAGAAATCCAAAACATTGATGACAAAAACACAAACACAATCAAAGCCAAAAACAAAAATTGACTCATTTTCTAGGTTGTTCTGTATGCCCATACTTCTTCTGGTAATCTAGCAACTCAATCTTTCCTGTGTAATTGCACTGTCTTAGAATACTTTCAATTTATCTATTGGTAACCTCCACTTGACCATTGGCCTAAGGGTGGTAAGGTGTTGAATTTTTGTGCCTGATTTGATATTCTTCAACCAATTTAGTAATGAGGTCTGAAGTAAATTGTGAACCTTGATCAGTCACTATTTCCCTAGGTACTCCATACCTAATAAAAATGTCCTCATACAAGAATTTAGCCACATTTCCATCTTCGACAAACTATAATGCCTTCACTTTGACCCACTTAGTTAGATAATTAGTGCAAACTAGAATGTACTCGTTGTTAGAAGTAGGTGAGATTGGTCCAATAAAGTCTAGACCCCATTTGTCAAAGGGAGCTAGTGTTAACTGAGGTTGTAATGGAATTTCATCACTCCTTGTTGGCTGACCCATTCTTTGTCATCTATCACAACTTCTTGTATATTTGATAGAATCCTTGTGTAAAGTAGGCCAGTAGTAACCAACTATGAGGATTTTGAAAGCTATCCTTTTAGGTGCAAAGTGACCCCCACATGGTTCATCATGGCAGGCTTTCATGATATCAAAGATTTTATACTCCCTTATACACCTTCTCATGATATTTTCTGGGATAGTGTAGAATAGGTAACTAAATATCCAAGATAATGGAAAACACTTATGTACCAGCTGTCTCTTTTCTCTTGGAGAAAAGTGTGGTGGAACTTTCCTTGTCACTAAATAGTTTGCAATGTCACCACATGGTTCATCATGGCAGGCTTTCATGATATCAAAGATTTTATACTCCCTTATATACCTTCTCATGATATTGTCTAGGATAGTGTAGAATAGGTAACTAGATATCCAAGATAATGGAAAACACTTATGTACTAGCTGTCTCTTTTCTCTTGGAGAAAAGTGTGGTGGAATTTTCCTTGTCACTAAATATTTTTCAATGTTAGCATACCATGATATATGCACATTAAGAGAAAACAAGTGCTCATCTAGAAATGAGTCATCCACTACCCCTTCTATTGATTGTGTTGGAAACCTTAATAGAAAATCCACTACTACATTAGCCTTACCAAACTTGTCCACTATTGTGATATCAAACTCTTATAGAAGGAGCAACCATCTAACTAGTCTACCCCCTACTATAGGCTTGTTCATTAAATATTTGATAGTTGTATGGTCTGTGTGGACAAAAATTGGGTAACCAGTAATGTAACTTTTGAATTTAGTGATGGAATACACTACTGCTAGCATCTCCTTCTCTGTAATAGTATATTTTAGCTCTACTCCCTGAAGATTCTTCTAATGTAGTAAATAGCATATTCTTTGTTACCTTCTTTCTGACCCAAAACTACCCCAATAGAGAAATTAGAAGCATCAGTATGTATATGGAAGGGTAAGGTCCAATTTTGCCTCCTCAAAACAGGTGCTTGTGTTAAGGCTTTCTTCAGTTCTTCAAAGGAATGGTGGTATTCTGATGTCTAATCAAATTCCATGTCCTTAGTCAACAGAACAAACAATGGTGCAACAATCTTACTGAAGTCTTTAATGACCTCCTATAATAGCCTGCATGGCCAAGGAAGATTCTAAAATCTCTTTGCCTCTATGGAACAGTTAATGTAGAAATAATTTCTATCTTATATGGATCAACTTGAATCCGTACATTAGATATAAAATGTCCTAAAACAATTCCCTGAGTCATCCTCATAAAGCACTTTTCATTACTAAGGGACAAATTGTGTTCTTTACATCTCTTTAAAACCTTTTCTAGATTGCTAAGGGCTTCCTCATAAGTTTCTCCATATGTGGTGAAATCATCCATATATATCTCCATACAATCATGAGCATAATTAGAAAAGATGTTAGCACTACCCTCTAAAAAGTAGTTGGGGCATTGCATAAACCAAAGGGTAGAATAGAGTAAGCATAGGTACCCCAAGGACATGTAAATCTTGTTTTGTCTTGGTCCTCTGGAGCAATTTTTATCTAATTGTAACCATTGAAACCATTTAGGAATGAAAAGTACTTTTTCCTTGCTAAAGTGTCAAGCACTTGATCTATAAAGGGTAATGGAAAGTGGTCCTTCCCAGTGGTTGTATTCAGTTCCCTATAATCTACACATACTCTCCATTTTCCACCTTTCTTGGGAGCAATGACCAAAGGTGATACCCATTCACTGTCAAATATAGGATAAATGAAGCCTACATCAAGGAGTTTTTGAAGTTTAGCTTTAACTATTTTCCTCAAGGCAGGGATCATTCATCTTTGAGGCTGTCTAGTGGGTCTATAACCATCATTTATATAGATCTTATGCATACATAAGCCATGATCTATACCCTTCATATCATGTTAGTCCCATGCATAGGCTGTTGCATGTTCCTGTAGCACCGTGTGCAGGGAATTCTACTATTCTTTAGTCAATGCATTGTTTATGTTCAACACTTTTCTTGGCATGACTTCTAATTATTTGGATGACATGTTACTTTTGAAAAGAGTGGATAAAAGTTAAGCAGAGGGAATTTGGTTTTAGCTAAGGGTAATAGGTGTGGCACCATATTTAGACTTGATGCTTCTAATTTATTTAACTCTATTAATGTAATTGAAAACTCTGTATCATGTAAGTTATGACACCATAAGATGGGTCATATTGGTGAAAAGGGTCTCAAAACCCTCAAATAAAAATATGGTTGATAGTTTGTTAGGTTACTTTGTTTATTTTGATTTTTGTGAACACTATGTGTATGGAAAGCATCATAGAGTATCATTTAAATCTGGAAGTACTAGGGCTAAAGAAGTTCTAGAGGTAATTCATAGTGATGTCTTTGGTTCTGTGGATGTACCATATATAATGGAAAGTCTCGCTATGTTCCCTTTATTGATGACTATTCTAGATATTCATGGGTTTACTTTCTAAATGAGAAATCTGTTGTTTTTCTATATTTAAATAATTTAAAACACTTGTTGAGAAATAAATGGATAGAAAAGTAAAGGTTTTAAGAATGGATAATGGTGGTGAATTTTCTCTAGGGTCTTTGATGACTATTGTAAGCATGCAAGAATTGTTAGGCAGAAAATAAATCCATATACCCCACAACAAAATGGAGTGGCAGAGAGGACAAATAGGACTTTAATGGGTAGAGCTAGAAGCATGTTGATTAGTGAAAAAATTGAACAAAACTCTTGGGCTAAAGCAGTTCACACTACTTGTTATCTAGTTAACAAGTCATCTACTTTTTCTCTTGTTGATAAAACTCCCTATGAGGTATGTATAGATAAACGACCACCAGTTTCTCATTTTAGAGCTTTTGGCAGTGAGACATATGTTCATGTTTCTAAAGAAAAGCGTTCTAAGCTTGATTTTAGACCTAACAATTTTGTTTTTGTGGGTTATGACGAGAATATTAAGGGTTATAATCTTTGGGATACTATAGTAATGAAAATGATATATTATAAGAATTTAATTTTCAAGGAGCTTAAGGAATTTAAAAATGATGAACAATCTCATGTAAAGCCTAACAAAATTGTGCACTTTGATATTAAGATTGAACCAACAAAAAATATACTTGTAGAACAACCACAATAAGATGCACATGTAGAACAACATGATGAAAATGAAGGTGAAGAAGGATTAGAAGAGAATTTTGAAGAGGAACATCTAGAGCACCTTGTGACACCTCTTTAAGAAAATCCACTAGACAATGTAAACTTATAAATAGGTATGGATATAGTCCATTTGATTTTCATTGTGTTTTTGCTTTATCTTGTATTGACAATGAACCTAGATCTGTGAAAGAGGCTTTACCTTCAGATGAGCTTGATTCTTGGTTAGAAGCAATGAAAAATGAAATAAAGGCCTTGGACAAATGTGACACATGGGATCTAGTTGAGTTGCCTAAGGGGAAGGAAGCCATTTTATTTTCATTGTGTTTTTGCTTTATCTTGTATTGACAATGAACCTTGATCTATGAAAGAGGCTTTACCTTCATATGAGCTTGATTCTTGGTTAGAAGCAATGAAAAATGAAATAAAGGCCTTGGACAAATGTGACACATGGGATCTAGTTGAGTTGCCTAAGGGGAAGAAAGCCATTGGATGTAAATGGGTATTTAAAAATAAATTTAAAGTAGATGGTAAGTTGGAATGGTACAATTCCTCGTTAGTGGAAGAATGTTACTCCCAAGTTGAGGGAGTGGATTTTGGTGAGATTTTTTCTACTGTGGCTAAACTAACCTCCATTAGATTCCTTTTATCTATTGTTGTTTCTTTTGATTTAGAAGTAGAGAAAATGGATATTAAAACAACTTTCTTATATGGGGATATTCATGATGTAATATTTATGAAACAACAAAATAATTTTATTGTGAAAGGAAAAGAACACTTGGTTTACATGTTAAAGAGATATTTGTACAATTTGAAGCAGTCACCAAGAATGCGGTATTAGAAATTTGATGCCTTTGTATTGAATCATAAATTTATTAGAAATGAAGATCATTGTGTTTATTTTAAATTAATTGATAATTGATTACTAATCATTGTCCTATATATTGATGATATGTTATTTATTGGAAATGATAAGGGAATGATTAGGGAACTTAAGAATCATTTATTTGGTATATTTGATATGAAAGATTTAGGGGCTGTAAAATATATCTTGGGTATGAAAATCAACATGGATTGGGTTAACAAAATATTAAGGTTATATAAAAAGAAGTATGCTAACACTATTCTGTAGCATTTTGACATGAATGATTGTAAACTAGTTAGTATTCCCTTTCCAGTTGGCACTAGGTTATTTCTATCTAAACAATATCTTAAAACAAATGATGAACTTGAAGAGATGTATGAAGTTCCATATGCTAGTGCTGTAGGAAGCCTTACATATGCTATGATCTGTACAAGACCTAATATTGCCCAAGTAGTGGGAGTTTTTAGTAGATTTATGGAAAATTCTGGTAAAGAGCATTAGACTTATGTAAAAAGGGTTTTTCAGATATTTACATGAGACTTATAAGCATGGATCTTATGATATGAGTAGGGTGATTGATTTGCATGGCTTTGTTGATTCAAATTTTTTAGGTGATCTATATTGCAGAAGGTCCACAAGTGGCTACGTCTTTACTTTTTTTGGAGGAGCAGTTAGTTGGATGAGCAAAATAAATCTACAGTTGCATTTTCCACTACAAAAGTAGAGTACATGGTTGCGACACATGCTTGTAAGGAGGCAATTGGTTAGAGAGATTTTGTTAAGGTATTGGTTTTTAGTGTAAACAAGTAAGAATCATATGTGACAACCAAAGTGCCATTTGTTTGGCTAATAACCCATGTATCATGCCCACACATAGCACATAGATGTTCATTATCACTTTGTTCTAGAAATGGTTGAGAGTGGTAAAGCCATATTACAAAAAGTAGACACTTTAGAGAATGATGTAGATTCTCTTACTAAACCAGCAAGCACATAAAAATTTAGTTGGTGTAGAGAGCCCATGAGATTTACTTCTTCTAAAGCTTGATTTATTCAGTTTCCCTTTATGCTTTTTTGCAAGGTGTTCGACAAGTGGAAGAATATTGAGTAGATAACTCAACCTTGTTTTGTATTTAATTATTAATTGGAAATTTGTAATTATCTTTTAGTTGTCATGAAAGTTGCTAAATGCAACTATGACAACTTGCAAAGTGTTTTTTAGTTGTCAAATTAGAAAGAACATGAAAAATGAGAAGCTAAATGTGAGCTTGGAGAAGATAAGAAATATTTTTTAGTTTGAATGAGAACATTACTAAAATGTAGAACAAATCACAAGTTGGAAGAGGAAGTTTCTTATTTTAACATTCATGTCTAAATGGTTTTAGAAACCATCCTTGATTTTTGGTTTCTCTCAAGCCTATGTATTTAGTGCTTGAGTTGAAGGAAAAACAAGTTAATTTACAGGTTGTCGAAGCCATGAAGTGTTGCAGTGATTCAAAGAGAGAAGTTGTATTGATGTAACTCATTTGAAGGATTGATACGATACAAGTTTTGGATCTCTTTGGGTGTGGAGTTTTTTTTTTTTTCCTTAAGGGTTCCTCCACGTAATTCTTGAGTTAAGGTTTGCATTTATATTGTACATATTTTCATCTATGATTTATTGCTATTTGTTTATTTGGATGCATGAAATTATTTACATATTTTCACTGTAAAGTTTTATCTTGATTTTCAACAATGATGATGCCATATTAGATGAGAGAAGTAGATGGATATATGTTTCAGTTTGTGTCATTTCCAACTATTCTCGTGTGGCCTCGTACATCAAAAGTTTTAAGAAACACCATAATTTTTAAAATGGCCCCAAACATCGAGAGTTTTGAAAAACAATGTGAGTTTTAAAAGCGAGAGTTTTAAAAATTGAAGGACAATAAAATGTTACCAAAACCACCCTATTTTCATTTGCACATTCAACATTTCTAAACGTAGGTCCCCATGTAGTTGCTTAGCTTATTTTGGCTAGCAACCATTGCTCAATTTTTTTAGGAATGATTTGTGGAGCTGGTGGTCCCATGAATATTTAATTTTTATGCTTATTTTCAAGTAGTGATCTTAAATTTGTATTTATAGTATTAATAATACTTTGTATAGTAAAAAAATTGGAAAAAAAATTGAAAGAAAATATTAAAAAGAGGGAAAGAAATTTGTGGAGACATGGATTTTTGGCATATGCAATTGCTTCTTATTTCTAGCCCCCCCTTTATCACATCTTATTTTCAATTCCTAAATAGTAGCTGTTCTATTAAAATAGGGAAAGATTCCAAATTATCCTTTTCCCATAATAAAATTATGTACGGGAACACTCCAACTGCTTAAATTTAAGTAGAAAACACATTTAAACAGTCACATGAAGACATGTGGTAAGACAACTCTATGTCGTTTGGGAGAATAGTGCATCCAAAATTAATATCTTTCATTACCAACTATCGCCATGGATGTTGAATCACAATGCCCAAGCTACCCGGTATCTTAAAATTATTATCAACTAGATGTTTCAGCATTAGCTAATCAATATCTATGAGTGTAAAATGACTTCATGCAATTTTTTCTTCTTGTGGAGGCCTGCAGAGATGTGGGAAAAGTTGCAGACAGATGGTTCTCCCTCTTCGAAGAGAAACTCATTGTCGAAGCACAGGCGGTCCTTGGAAGCAGGTCATTATCCACACCCTCAATTCTCTCAGTTTCAGTTTTGTGATGAAATAATGTAATGATCTCAATGCAATGTAATCAGGTGGTCCATGATCGCCAAGCTTCTTCCTAGCCGGACAGGCAACGAGATTAAGAATTTTTGGAATTCTTTAATAAAGAAGAAGCTTATTTACATGGGCATTGACCCCAACAAACACCGATCTAATGTTTCCTGTGCTTTGCAGATCGATAAAACTTTTGCACCTCGGGGGAAGCTGTTGTGCACAGAAAATTGTACTAATCATTCCCCAGAAGTCGCTAACATCATCTATACAATTTAGTTAATGATATAAATATAAATATTATAATTGTAGGGAGAATAGCTATATAAATATTATGACATGAAGTGTAACAGCTGGATTATTACCTGAAGGGAAATTATGAAACAGTGCGTAGTTCATGGTTTATGTGGATTCAATGGTGAGTGCATATATACACCAAAACCCAAGTGTGTGTCCCTTGGGTTATGAAAAGGAAGATTCAAGTGATTGGTTCAAAGGCTTTGCTTACAATTTAAAAGGGACAGGGCAATGTTTCTCCAAGTCTCTACTTCTCAATGGGTTTTAGTCTCCTGGGGTTATGAACCACATGTATCTAAAATTATCTGTTAAGGATTACTCAGCTACTAGCGTCTTATCTCTGTTGACTATGTTGCAGTCTATTATTACACAGTAATGTTCTCCATTGCAAGCACCGACCCCCACTGTTCAACCAAACATCAACATTTCCATAGCTTCAAAGAAGGGAAAAGGAAATTAGGTAATTATTACCATGGCATATTTTGTTTCTGCTATTGGGGTCGTAGAGATCTTTTGCATAACATTGGGATGGTGGTTTATCTTCAGAAACTTTGACGATGCTTAAACATTACTTCAGAAAGGGAGTTCTAAGTAGGCTCATGCCAAATCTTTGTAAATTAATAGTTGTGTTATCATGACACTAATAACTAATAATATGGGAAAGGTGTGAATGTATGGAGATTATTGATTTTGATTGGGATAGAGATTTGGATGGTTAGATATCAACAAGTGATTATGTTTTTTATTTTATTTGGAATAGTTGTGAGTTGGATGACTAAGTGGAAGTAGATAAAAAAATTTACTTACACTATTAAAGAAAAGTACATGGCAATACCATGTGATTACAAATAAGTTGTGTTGTTTAGAAAAACTATGTAACAATATTGATTTTAAGTCATATATTATTGAACTATGATTCATAGAGTGCAATTTACTTGATAGATAGTTTTGTTCACCATGCTTAAAATAAACATGTGGATGTATAATATCATTTTATTAAGGAGATGGGTCAGTTAAGGAAGGTAAAAATTAAGGATGCTAACACTTAAGAAATGCTACTATTTCTTTAATAGAACCTATCAATACTAACATGTTTTTATGGTACAAGGATGAGATGGGTTTATCCCTATCTTACACATGAGGTTAACTTCTTGACATGTTATAATTTATCCTACAATGGATAGCAAGAGAGAATCTTAGACATTTGGTGTTCTATTCAATTATAGATCGTTCTTGATGTGTTTCATAATGATGGAAGGTGATGAAATTTCTTATATGTTCATGTTGACATTTATCTTGTTATAGATTGGTAACTGTTGACACCAAAAATTGACGAGGTAACAGTGTCTTATGGGAAACTCAGTTTAAGGGGGACCTTTTGCGCTAAACTAAGTGACCTCTAGATTTTTAAAGAAGCCGGCTTCTTCTATAATGGGTTTTGGAAAGGGAAAAGGAAACAGATATAATGAAGCAAAGTCTAATCTAAGGCGATGTGCCAAAATCTAATGATGGGCATGATAAATCATAGATTTAGGGGCCTGAATGGTGTTGTTGCATTCCAAAACGTCAGAGACTTAAAACTATAGCATAGACAATTCATTTATTGACATAAAATAATATTGCATACATCCTCACTACTAAGAAGAGTCATTAGACATGATTTAGGTAAGCAAGCTTGTATTCAACATATATAGAAGTTCTTAAAATGAAATGTTTAAGACAGTATAAAGCACAGTTTACAGTTTAATCAAAGCATGAAAAACATAAAGGCCAAACAATTGGCACAGTCTGAAAGTTTCTTGCAAATAAAATAGTAAAAGAGGCTTGGTGTCTTTTGCTAAAACTAGCGTGTTTTTCACAAAATTTTTGGACTGCCTCTCATTGACAGAGAGAGTATATATAGCAGGAAAAGAAACCTCCCACCGCTTTGGAGAACTGCAACAGAAAAGATCTTGCAATCCCTTGCAATGATGCCTGAATTAGAAGATTCCCAAGGCCGTTACAACGACATCGAGCCGGAACACAACATCCAGCCGCCCTGGGTACAGGTGCATCCTCCGCAATGATGGCGGTGGTCCCAACAAGGCTTGAGCAGAAAAATGTCATCCCTCGCCGTGAATGATTATGACCAGCAGCAACCAATAGCATTGTTTAGTTCATCTGGCCCATCGCCTGCATAACAGATCAACATTTAGGCATCTGGCAGCCTCCCGCTGCCCGTATGAAAACCTCTCCCATCGTTGCTGAGGATTTGCGAAAATGCAACACGTGTCAAATGGGCTGAGATCCTTATTGCAGTGGAGAGAGCGCTGCATCAGCTAGGTGTGAAAGACACGTGGCAGCATTTCGCTGCTCGCAGCTGTTTATTTCTTTACTGCGTTGAAAGATTTGCGAACGGTTGCCACCTAGCAGAAAGTGGGACCCGCCAACACCTTTTAGAAATAAAAAGGAAACCCTGCGGAAGCATTTCGCAGCCTGTCAAGGCCTCGAGGAAGCAAGCGACAAAAGCAACCCATAACCACGACACGTGGGAGCCCAGCGGAGCCTCCCAGGAACCGAAAGGAAAGCTGATACCCGAAGTTGCGAAGAGGAGATGCGCAAAGTGGCAGATCAAAAACTTGATGGAAAGTCAAATAAACTTGGCGATGCACAGGCCGACGCACACATAATACAAAAAGAAACCCGAAGGGAGCTGCTCAAATATTCATTTTAACAGTAACTATTTGTAATAAGTTGTAGAAGTTTATGACAAGTTCTAATTTTATAGAACTTATCATGGAGGGTTACTTATTCCAATGTTGATATATTCCCAATTAAAATTCATTCGGAGGAGAAATCACAACCACATAATTATAGGCATTCCACTTGCAGTGTGTACGATAGTGTAGGAGCATTTGTAGTACATGCAATGATTCTTAGAGGAATGGTGATGTTCAAGGGGATGTACATATGTGATATAACTAGTTAGGATCAATCAAGTATTTTCCTCTACTAATATAAGCCATAGATACTATTTGGTAGTAGTGGAAGATGACATGTACATGGTTCATGAAATGTAAATCAATAGCTCTTGATTAGTGGAGAGGGCACTAGGGTGATCCCACAATACTAGTTTACAATTTTGTGTCAAACTGGACATTGAATTGATTTTTTAAAACTAAATCTTCACTTTCAGGCACCTATAGCCGTTAAACCATGAGGAATTTGAAGATGATGCAAACTAGTGATTTGTGAAATTTTGTCTACAATTTCTAAATATATATTCTTTAAATTTTTTTGAATCAGATTGCATTTCTTTTTCCCTCTCTTTCAAAAGCTAGTTTTTATCAGAAAATACCACTTTTAAAGAGTGATGCTCACTGTAAACAACATAACTTTTTTTCTATGAAGGATAAAATTCCAATTTTTTTGAATTTAGCTTTGTAACTACGATATCTAACAAGTTCATTTGGTTTATAGTGTTTTATTGAATATTTTTTTCTTAATCAAGTTTTGAAGTCAAACCAATTACAATTCAAACATAAGCGGACCGTAAACAACATAACTTTTTTTGTATGTATTGAAATTCAATTTTTTTTTACTAGATAAAGGACATCAATACCTAGCCTGAACATATTTTTAGAATTGTTTTTGATAATCCACTATTTTTCCACATGTGCAGAACAAATAGTTTGATTTTCGGTGAAAAACCTATGTTTAATTAAACTAAAAAAAATACATAATAAAACCAAAATATATTAAAATTATATTCAATGGATAGCTCGTTCTGAGGACTACCATCATCCAGTTGGGTTTGTGAAGTTTCCTCCATTTTCATCCTCAACCCGAGCTTCAAAAGGAAAAATTTTGCAAAAAAATGGTAGAAGAGGGGGAGAAGGGCAAAAAAGGTGAACCCCCCCTTTTTTGAAATTTCCTTTGTTTTCATTTTGAAAAATGTGCCAAAAAGGGATCACATCAAAAAATGGGTTTGCTCAAAGGGGTGTTCGAGCAAACCCCCCTTTTTGGGTCCATGTGAACTCCCCAATTCATGCGAACCCCTAAAAACCATTTTTTTTTCATGAGAGCGAATTTGCAATTTTCCTTCCTTAATGTAATTGTAAACTAGTTTTGTGGGATCATCCAGTGCAAAAATTCATATGGAGATATTATATTACATGTATTTTATTCATGCTAAGATCATGATACTTTCATGAGATGGTTGAATGACTATTCATAATACAAATATATATTATACTTTATACACATTGTACCCTAGTACTAGAGGAAGAATATTTATTCTTCCTTTTGGCTAGTTTTTGTATAATTTTTTCCTTTGGAGGTGGGCTCTCTAGTGTTGAAGGTTTTAATCCATTCCCAATTTGATCTTCTAAATTTGGTAGATTAAATGATGGGTATCATTGGGCTACACTAATGTTTTCTATAGATGATTCTATGCTTTTATTTTATTTGCCTACTTCCCCTCTAGGTATTTTTCCATTTAATTTATATATCTAGTTTCTTCAAAATTATGGGTTTTCATATTATATGGATGAGGTCATGAAACATTAATGTCCCCACTCCCCTATTATATTTATCAACCATTAACTAAAATGAGGCAAAGGCATGTCCTAATAAATTTACCTTCAATTGGACTCCTTCTCTATACTATATCGTAATGAATCAACATTCACATACTATGCTCTACAATGGTTCCATATTGGGACTTGTGCACATGAAATATTTAACCATTAACAAATTATAGTAGTCTTCCAAGGCTCTAGAAGATCTCCTTAACTAAATATTTTGATTTCTCTCACTTATCTTCTCAAAGACTATATTGGGTATTATTTCACCTTCCCTATGGAAGGTTTTAGTTAATTTATCATATAAAATCCCCTCAAAGTGAAATAAATCACATCCTTCTCAAAAACAACCTAGAAATGTAAGTTAATGTGGAAATAATTTATTTTTTTCTATTGAAAGTGGAGTGAGATCCATAAAATATTAGATGACATTTTCAAATATATCATCGTTATATTTTTCAAACTTTTATAGGAATTCCATCCGCCTTACCACCTTGAAACTTTTTGTAACCTCCTCTTTTTCTAGAAAAGGATTCACAACATTTTGGTCTACCTTTAATTTCCATCTCTTTTTCTACTTTAAATGGAAAGGTGATGACATCTTGAGAGAATTGAAGAACACCAAAATGTATGATGAGGGTTTTAATTTTTTTTGTCCAAGAAAGAAATAAAAAAATCTTCAAAGAAGACTATTATAAGCATTTATAATTAATCATTAATTTGAGAAATAACGAGTACTTATTTTAATGGGCTATATGAATGTAACATGGTTAGATAATATGATCAAATACAAATGAAATGAGCTACGTAAACAAGATAATTGATCACATTAAACCATATTCAATGAGATTCTTACAATTAATCATCAAAGTTCAATTAAAGCATGAAATACAAAAGTTAATGTAAAAGAACATATAACTAGTAATGTAAACCTTCATCCCATTAGGGGATTAGTGTTGAATTGGTGTGGAGTGCTTAGCTTCAAGCCTATTCCATGGTTGATGTTGCAAAATCTTGATGAATTGATGATAATGGTGATTTACAAATGCAATTGGCTTAAGGACGAGTATGAAATTGGGTAGAGTTTGGTTGCTCAAATGGTTGTGAATGAGAGTTCGTGTATAATGGGGACTATTTATAGATTTTTAGAATGAATCAATGGTTGAGATTGAAAAGGATAATCAATGGATGAAATTGAATGAGATATGGAGACATGGATCAAAGATAGGATCAAGGGTTGATAATGCTTAATGACATGGATCAAGGATTTTAATCTAAGGTCCAAAATGCTTGGGATAATAACAAATTCCTTGATTTTAGGAGGCATGTGGTAGATATTTCCACGTGGAGGGAGAAATTTAAATTTGAATTGTGTTGGCACTCTCAAATTTTGCAAATTTGAGATGCCCATTTCAAAATTTTGCCTCTGCACTCTTAGAAGTGCACATGATAAATTTGCCCAAGTGACCCACTTTGGAGGGTCGTAATTTGAAGCAAGTTGTTTTTTGTGCAAAATAACTTTGCAGAAACACTCATGTATCCTATGTAAGTATGCATGTCAATTTTCAGCTTCCCACAATAAGTTTTGTCAGGGTTTCGAAAAGCAAAGCTGGAGGGTATTGACACTTTTCTGCTGTTTGCAAACTTTTAGTTTTGCAAAGTAGCCTCCCGTTTGAACTTGCATTTTGCAACTAGTTGATCGTCATGCCAAAACGATTGTTGTTCTGCATTCTCCACACCAAGATGAGCTCACATGTCAGGTTTTAGAGCCTCATGATTTGATTTTCTATTTTTAATAGGTCAAAACCAAATGCAATTTCTTCAGTTTTGCACCTGCATTTTTAGAAACCTTTCTGAGAGGTCAACTTTGACATTCAATATCTTTTGATGGGAGATGATTCAAGCAAATCCCTCTTGCACGTGTGTTCACTACACAAAAATGATCCACTATGTCCAGTGGAAGCTCGCCAAGAGTTGATTTGGTATTTTTCCAATGAGGTGATTTGGTCAGTTTTAATTGGTTCTGAATAGGCTATTGTTGCAAAAAGTATGAGAGGGAAAATTTTCCAATAACTTGCACCTCGTGACTCCTTTTTTTGAACTGTCTATTGCATTCAATTCTTGGATTGAATTTCTGCATGCTTGCAAGTTTTCGTGACTTCAGAAGGTCGTTTGACCAGTTACCCAGGGCGATTCTAGAGCCAACTTGGCCAATTTTCACCATTTTTCAAAAGTGCTTGAAAGCAAGTTTTAATGAAAACCCAGTTTGTGTTTTCACTCTAGATGCACTCAGAAGTTGTTTCATGACAATCTGAGCCTGAAAGTTTTTTGAAAACGATTTTTTTTTAGTCAAACCCATATGGGGACCCGACATGCTCTATCCAGTTGTGAGATCCTAAGTGTTGCATTACATCCTGTTTGTGGACACTTTGGTTATGAAAAATATGAATTGTGAGGCACTATTCCAACAATGAATTTTCAATTGTTACTACTATAATTCTCTTCAATTGATTCTAAGGAGACAGTGATGTCCATTTGAGTTACCATGGGACAAAGTCACATCACTATTCAACTTTGTGATGTTGTTTGAACAACCACATAATACTGAGAATGCAAATCAGTTTTAAAAGGAAATTATTGTTCAAACTTTCTGATAACATGGTTGCAAAGACTTTCAGGGTGAACATAAAACATAGCAAAAGCTTCATGTATATTTGGAAACATGGAACTAAAGGATAAATGTTTTCAAGTGAAAGAATTTTGTTTAAATCTTTTTGAGATTAAAGAAGAGAAGCTCGTGCACCAGCAAGGAGTAGTTAACAAAATGATGCTAAAGAGTTTTTTTTATCACAAAGAATGCAAGGGACCACCACAATAGCTGAATGAAGACCAAAAGATATAACATACGACAAGAGTAGAGGGCATCCAGACCAAATAAAGAGAAGAAGATCGATTCACTACAAATGGATTAAATATGATTTCAAAAATTGCTACATTTGTAGCATACATATAAAATGAATATGTGGGAAAGGCTTTATGAAATTTTCAAGAAAATGTAATTGCAAAAAGAGCACAACAAAACTTATGGAGGGTGCCACCATATGAAGCAGAATATACAGTTGAAATGCCACAAAATGCAGCAAAGTACACAAAGTGGATTTATTGAAAGAGTCTTGGAAACCTTTATGCAAATGCAATAGGTATGGACGTCCATTAGAGGCATAAGGCTGCAAATGCCAGTCAAAGGAAGGCATGCTAATGGCCATGCATAGACATTAAATGGATATAGTGAAAAGGTCTTCAAGAAGCTCTTGCAATGGTACGCCATGCTTGTGGCATAGGCATAAGATTTATATTGAAAAGACCCTAATAAATTTCAAACCAATGTTAATGCACAAAGAGGATGAGTTAGTATAGCACCTGGTTGGGTCATCAGAATGAATGTGCTGAAAATGTTTAGTAAACTCCAAGCAAATACATTTGATAGAGCACACATCTTGAAGAGAAAGATTTCAAATTAATGTGGTCTAATGAATGCCCCAGGTAGCGCATACACACAAAATAGTTTGTTGAAAAGATCACAAATGTAAGGGGTGTGGCTTGGAGAAGGTATAGACATCCATCAAAGCATGGGCTAGGTGTGTGGTTTGTTTAACAAAATGCCTCTACACAATGTATGAGGTTGTTGCTTGAGGATGGCACTGTTAGCCATCAAAGTGAATGCGCTAAAAGGCGTTAGAAACTACCAAGCGAATGAAGGGCTTCTAGCAAACACAACCCTAGATGAGATTGGCATGGCCAACACATGCAGGGAAGGTACAAAAAAGTGTTTGAATGAACTCAACCATGGCCCAACTCCTCTATGAGATTAGAGGGTGGTTGCCATATAAAATGGTTTTATTGAAAGGATTTCTTTAGCTTTCAAGTCAACACAGTTGGCATGTGTGCATGAGTTAGGTCTGCCTCTCTCAACAAATGAAGAATATGAGGCCTCCATATACACGCCTTTGATGAAAGGAGGACGTTGGAATAAATGCCTTTATTTTGTGTTTGGAACCAACAACGAATGAGAATAGTGATGCCACCATGAGTGGGGTGGAGCTTCGAGAGGAGCTCGAACAACAAATGGTTTTAGGGAAAAACAAAGCAAACAAGAGGCAGGGTTGAAATCAACGGCTATCAACAAAGGAGAAAATGTAGATGAAATCTCATCCGTCCCTCACTACTTCGCCGGTCTAAAGTGAGCACTATTTAATTTTGGCAAGATAGCCGGATTGTGCCATGTGGCGGTGGGGCCCAGGTAAAGACCTCAATGAGCGGGTGTATTTTAATGTGCATGGGTGGATAATATTTAGAAGAGCCCGATTGAGGTGAGTGAAAGGTTTTATTTGCCCGACAAGGAAATATGAGCTTTAGTTTTCAAAGGGAAAATATTTTGAATAAAACATTTAAATATTGCATGCCACGGTGGAAGGCAAGGTTATGGGCCCGTTTATTAAATTTAAATGTGTTCTCTTTGCTGGGGAGTAAAATAGGGGCTCACGGTAAAATAATTTTTTGCCCGGTGTAGTGTTTTCTTTAAAAAAGAGGTCTTTACCATTTTAAATAGTAAAATGATGAATGCATGGGAGTTATGGGAGAAATATTCTCTTTGCTGGAGAATAAAAGTGTAAAGATGGAATATTTTTGTGCTGGGCATTAAAATACAAGATTGCTATGTGAGATATTTTATAAAGTGAATTTATTCACTTTATGAACAAACATTATTTGCTGAGGAGTAAAAATACAATTTCAGTTTAAAAGGCAGAGAAAAAGAAATAGAGTTTTTCTATGGGTAGAGATATTTTCCAGCTAGGTGAATTTGGAGATTCTCCACATGGGCATTTTTTCTGTTGCTTGGCAACTTGGAGAAAAGGAAAATTGGAGGCAAATTTAGTTTGTTGTAGAGAGAGGAGAGAAGCTTTGCAAATTTGTTGATCAATGGGAATTAGGCTTCTAGATGGCACCATTAGATTGATTTTCTGGAGCCTTCTCTTCTTCTTTTATTCTTTTCTTCTCTCATTTGTAAAGGGGTTCTAAGAGAGTTCTAGTTTTCTGAATTCTTGTATGGGATTTGGTAGATAGAGAAATGTTTAATTCTGAGTTATAATCTGAGTCTATAAGCTTCAATTGCTGATTCCATGAGTAAATATCAACCGGTTTGTGCAAATAAATCATGAAAGTGATGAATGTCATCAAATTGTCTCAAAATTTGTACATTTCAATCATATGAATTCAATAATACCAAATATGCTTGAGTTTGTCATCTCAATTTCATGAGATTGTTTTATCTGTTTATGGTTTTGTTTCAATGAAATGGTTAAATACTTTGAGCAGGTAATTGTGATTTAAATGTGCAGGTTGGATATGATAAGAA
This sequence comes from Sequoia sempervirens, assembly GCA_007258455.2. Classification (NCBI taxonomy): domain Eukaryota; kingdom Viridiplantae; phylum Streptophyta; class Pinopsida; order Cupressales; family Cupressaceae; genus Sequoia; species Sequoia sempervirens. Next base: position 7,070 of record VDFB02015580.1, on the reverse strand, counting down.
GAGTTCGATTGAAAATAGGAGTAGGATTGTTGGTGTAAGACACTAACAATTGATGCAAGGCATTAACAAATTTAAATCCACTGGTTGAATGTCATTTTCTGATGAACTCTCTTTATGCGTTTGACTCCATGGCCCAGAATTGGCATTGATCTATTATTCAGTTTTATGCATCTCAGAAACATGTTTAAATTCAAAATCATTTTAAATCTTGTTGTTGGTTGTGGTTTCAATGTTGAGTTCTACTTCCCAATTGCTGAGTGAGTGTTGAGAGACTAAGAATTTAGCTAGATTTGAAGTTTTCAATGCTTTCCTTGATATATTTTCATTGGGAATCATCTGCTATAAAAAGCAATGTTTGTATGTAGTTGAATTAAGTGTTAAGACATTGTATAGGTTGAACTACCTTGGTCTTGCAAAGCCAGAAGTGCAGAAGATCTCAGTCTTTGACTGAATCTTGTCAGTTGGCCAAATCCCTCATTGAGTTTGAGCATAAGATAGTGGCTAAGTCTTTAGGATTCATTGGTCTAGTTCAATTTGGAGCACCAACAGAATGGTGACTCTGCTGGGGATAATTTTGAATTTCCAGTTGCAGGTTGTTTAGAAGCAAAGTCATATCATTTGCATAGAGTCATAAAATTATTTTCCATTCTAAATTTAGTTCAAATATTGAAGGATTTCAAGCCTGGAGAAAGATTTGTTGTAGTGAACCTAAAGATTTCAAGATCTGTGGTGCCTTGCTGGTGGAAGGAACTCAGAAAGAAGTTTACATGTGAAAGAACTTCATGTTGTTCGAAGTTCATTCCTCTATGAAGAGAGGTGGCGACTCTGCTACAAGAACCTGTTGAAGAGGTGAATACAGTTCTAGATCTACAAGTTTCCAGAACAATTTGCAGTAGCTGCAATGTTTCTAGGTATTCTTCACATATTTTAACTTCTAATTAGGAGAAAATTTTGCTTCCCTATTGAGTGATTTAGCACTAGGAAAGGGAAAGGATAGTGAATTCAAGTTTGCACACTTCCATTTGCTAGATTTGTTGAATGTAATTTCAGTTCCATTGAAAGAATTTTTTCTAGTGCTCAAATATCTGCTAATTTGGATGGTTAGAATGCATTTGTATATCCTTGGGATTTTCATCCATTTGCATTGTCATATGATGGTTATTACCATGTCAACAATTGTCATAGTTGTCCACCATTTCGTTATGTTTGTGATTATGCACAATTAGTTGAGCCTTGATTTGTAATATCCATGGATCATCAAGGTAAAGTAGCCATACCAGTGAACACCTTGATTCGGCTTGTCAAGAGGTGTAAAAAGTATAATAATCTTCAAGCATCTAATACCCCAAAGTGCAAGAACCCAAGAGTTAATAAGCCTAGGTTCAGTCTTGAATGGAATGATATATTTGAAAGAAGGCTTAAAGAGATGGATGAAAGACACCAGATGTTTCAACAAGCCCAGTCAAGAGACAATCATACTGTATCTACTTGTCAAGTTAGTGCACATTTTGTTAATTCCTTTGATCCATTGTATGCTTAGTTAGATTTGTCATGGGATGATTACAAAACTGAAGGTATGTCAGCTCAAGTATATAAGGAGATGCCTAGATTTAATGGATACAATGTTTGTGAAGGAGATGCACATGTCAAAATTTCTTCTAGCTTCATGGAGAAACATTCGTTTGTATATCAGGATATGTGGATGAAATTCTTTGTTAGATCCCTTGAAGATAGAGCTTGAAATTGGTATTTAAGTTTTCCCGAGAAGTCATTTCCTTGCTAGGATGAACTAGTGAATGCTTATAGAAAAGAGTTTGCAAGAGAGCCCTCTGACCTTTTCATGAGGTTAAAGAAAATTAGAAAACAAGATGAAGATTCAAGCATTGAATTCAGTCATAGATTTGTTGTTGCCTTGTCACTAATCCCAAAGACTTTCAAACCTAGTACTCCAGATTGTATCCATATGTATTTTGAAGCCTATGAGGAAGGATCTAGTGCATTGTTAAAAGAGTTTAGAATCTCCAATATGCAGATGGCCTACATAGTTTTAGATAATTTGGAGAAGCAAAGGAATGAATATGTGTAGAGCTTGTTGTCTTCACTTATGGGCAAACATGCTGATGAAATTAGAAGCCATGTGGATGAAAATGATCAATTATTTTCAGACAAGTGCATACTTGAGAAAGTAGAAGCCAAGAAGGGTGCATGATTAGATGATGAGAAAGTTTTCTTTGAACAACTTACAGAAGAAGTATACCCAACTGCAAATCAACAGTCGAGTCTTCTGAACCAAGAACATGATGAAGAATATGAGTTGGATTTACTCTTTGAAGAAGAGATAAGTAATCAACAATGTTGTGATACAATTGATCATGTCAATTCTACATGTGTTGAATGTAGCTTTGAAACAAGTCTCCATGATGAGACAGAAGAATATGCTGACCTAGCGAATTCTCTTGAGAACATCAGTTTATCAACTGCAAGTGATGAAGTATGTGATGAATTTCAGTTTGAAAGGTCAACTACAAGCAGCTGCAATGAGGAAACCATTGATGGTTTTCAGTTTGATAGAGAAGATGTTTATGTCTACCCTCAAGAGGATGAAAATGACAAGCTTAATGAAGACACCCAGTCCAATGTTGAAATGCAAAATGATGTGGATTGTTGTCATAATAGCCCAGAAGTAAGAAAGAATGAAGGAATAGACAACCCATTCTCTATGATGGGTTGTGGCCATGCTTTTCACAAGGTTGTTAGCAATTCAATCTCCTATGATTGGGGAGATCCTATTTATGATCAACCTATTGAGTTTTCAAACTTTGAAGATGATGAAATCTTGGAATATCTTGATTTGCAATTTGATAATGCATCCAATTCTAGTGAAGGTCAAGAGGAGGAAGTGGTTGAGAAAATGGATCAGAGCAATGAACTATTGAGTTGTGAACAAATCTCATATATGTTGACCATAGAATATAAAAAATGTGCACATGTGAATGACTCTCCATTGTTGTGTGTAGCTCCTATTGACTTTGATAGTGAGGATAGTCTTCAAGATGCAAGGTATGATGCATGTATATTTGATTCTCTTTCCGATGATGAACCAGTTGATCATGATGATAATAATATGGATGAAGACAAGCAGTTATTTGATGATAACGATGCCATTGTATGATGAGTATGACAATGCGCATGATGATGCAAACTCAAAAATCTGTTTTGATGAGTTTGAAGCAACAGATAACCATAAGGATTGCATTTCTAATGAGCTAAAATTTGAAGGTTTTAATGCAGATTTGAGCAAGCCTTTGTTTGTTGACTTGAATGAGCCTAGTCATGAGTCTTTGAATGTGAATGTAGATGTTGATTTCAATGAGAAATCATATTATGCTTCTGAACCATAATTACTCACTCTTGAGCAAGCTTGTGATATTGAATATGTTGGCATGTTATGTTCAGAAGATGACCATATGACTACAGATGATGATGAGTCATAAATCTCTAATGACTTTCAGTACCAACATGATGAGGAACAATTGCAGAGTGTGCTAGTAGATGAGTGTATCTCTTTGCATACACTCAGAGATAGTTTGCATGATGATCCAGATTTTCTAGTAAGTTCTTGTGATGGTTTAAATTTTGACATGCAAACTAGTAATCAGAATGAGCTTAACAGTTCCAACCATGTACCAGAATGTGAGTGCTATTTTTGTCAGCTGGAAGAAGTTTTGACAAAATGTGGCAATGTGCAAAACAATGAAGAATACATTGTCTTCAGCTTGAAAGTGGTTTGTATGATGAAAATGATAAACTGTTGCCACATGATAATCAACATCTTGAAAGTATACCTAACTTTTAGATGCATAGTGATGATGAATATGTTGATGATGTTGTATATGATTTCCTGTTGGGAGGTACCAGCATGTTTATTCAGGTAAATGGTTGTGATCAAACTATGCATTCATATGGTCTTGATCACCATCTTCAAATGATGCCACTTGATACAAAATCAGAGAATGAAGAAAGTGGCAGTGATATGGCCTATTTTATATGGCTGCCATATGATGACAAAGCTGAACAAAGAGCAAGTTTTCCCTTGCATAAAGGAAACCTGATACTTGTGTTTAAAAGGATGCAATTGTTCATGTTGTTATGATTTGACAAGGGCCAACATGAGTTGAGGGAGATCAACTCTTTTTACAGAATTGTGTTTGACAGAGGTAAATTTTGACTCCCATTTTTCATTTGGTGGCTTGGGGTCACCAGATGAAGTTGAAAAGAAGAATGAATAAAGGAGCAGTTTGAGGACACCTAATGGACTCAGAATTTGGTCTACTTCCCAGAGATCTAGAATCTTTCTATGCCCACAGGGGGCATACATCCCTAGTCAGAGCCACTGTTGCCACTCAAATTTTGCAAATTTGAGATGCCCATTTCAAAAATTTGCCTCTACACTCTCAAAAGTGCACCTGATAAATCTACCCAAGTGACCTATTTTGGAGGGTCGTAATTTGAAGCCAGTTGTTTTTTGTACAAAATACCTTTGCAGACACACTCATGTGTCCTATGTGAGTATGCATGTCAATTTTCAACTTCCCATGATAAGTTTTGTTAGGGTTTTGAAAAGCGAAGTTGGAGGGTTTTGACACTTTTCTGCTGTTTGCAAAATTTCAGTTTTGCAAAGTAGCCTCCTGTTTGAGCTTGCATTTTGCAACTGGTTGATCATCATGCCAAAATGATTATTGTTCTATGATCTCCATACCAAGATGAGCTCACATGTCAGGTTTCAGAGCCTCATGATTTGATTTTCTATTTTTAATAGGTCAAAACCAAATGCAATTTCTTTAGTTTTGCATCGGCATTTTCAGAAACCTTTCTAAGAGGTCAAATTTGAACTTCAATATCTTTTGATGGGAGATGATTCAAACAAATCGCTCTTGCACGTGTTTTCACTGCACCAAAATGATCCACTATGTCTAGTGATAGCTCACTAGGAGTTGATTTGGTATTTTTCCAACGAGGTGATTTGGTTAGTTTTAATTGGTTATGAATAGGCTATTGTTGCAGAAAGTCCGAGAGGGAAAATTTTCCAATTAATAACTTTCACCTCATGACTCCTTTTTCCAAACCATCTATTGCACTCACTTCTTGGACCGAATGTCTACATGCTTGCAAGTTTTCATGACTTCAGAACGTCGTTTGACCAATTTCCCATGGTGATTCCAGAGACAACTTGGCTAGTTTTCACCATTTTTCAAAAGTGCCTGAAAGCAAGTTTTAATGAAAACCTAGTTCGTGTTTTCACTCCAAATGCACTCAGAAGTTGTCTCAGGACAATCTGAGCTCGAAAGTTGTTTGAAAATGATTTTTTTTTTAGTTGGGCCCACATGGGGACCTGACATGCTTTATCCAGTTGTGAGATCCTAAGTGTTGCATTACATCCTGTTTGTGGACACTTTGGTTATGAAAAGTATGAATTGTGAGGCACTGTTCCAACAATGAATTTTCAGTTGTTATTACTATAAGTCTCTTCAATTGATTCTAAGGAGACAGTGATGTCCATTTGAGTTACCATGGGACAAAGTCACATCACTATTCAACTTTGTGATGTTGTTTGAACAACCACATAATACTGAGAATGCAAATCAGTTTTAAAAGGAAAATATTGTTCAAACTTTTTGACAGCATGGTTGCAAAGACTTTCAGGGTGAACATAAAACATAGCAAAAGCTTCATGTATATTTGGAAACATGGAATTGAAGGATAAATGTTTTCAAGTGAAAGAATTATGTTTAAATCTTTTTGAGACTGAAGAAGAGAAGCTCGTGCACCAACAAGGAGTAGTTAACAAAATGATGCTAAAGAGTTTTTTTTATCACAAAGAATGGAAGGGACCACCACAACAACTGAATGAAGACCAAAAGATATAACATACGATGAGAGCAGAGGGCATCTAGACCAAATAAAGAGAAGAAGACCAATTCACTACAAATGGATTAAATATGATTTTAGAAATTGCTACATTTGCAACATACATATAAAATGAATATGTGGGAAAGGCTTTATGAAATTTTCAAGCAAATGTAATTGCAAAAAGAGCACAACAAAACTTATGGAGGGCGCCACCATATGAAGCAGAATATGCAGTTGGAATGCCACAAAATGCAACAAAGTACACAAAGTGGATTTATTGAAAGAGTCCTGGAAACCTTTATGCAAATGCAATAGGTATGGACGTCCATGAGGCGCATAAGGTTGCAACTGCTAGTGAAAGGAAGGCATGTTAATGACCACACAGACATTAAATGGATACATTGAAAAGGTCTTCAAGAAGCTCTTGCAATGGTACGCCATGCTTGTGGCATAGGCATAAGATTTATATTGAAAAGACCTTGATAACTTTCAAACCAATGTTAATGCACAAAGAGGATGAGTTAGTACCGCGCCTGGCTGGGTCATCAGAATGAATGTGTTGAAAATGTTTAGTAAACTCCAAGCAAATACATTTGATAGAGCACACATCTTGAAGACAAAGATTTCAAATTAATGTGGTCTAATGAATTCCCAAGGTAGCGCATACACACAAAATAGTTTGTTGAAAAGATCACAAATGTAAGGGGCGCGACTTGGAGAAGGCACAAACATCCATCAAAGCATGGGCTAGGCGTGTGGTCTGTTTAACACAATGCCTCTGCACAATGTATGAGGTTGTTGCTTGAGGATGACACTGATAGCCATCAAAGTGAATGCGCTAAAAGGAGTTAGAAACTCCTAGGCGAATGAAGGGCTTCTAGCAAACGTAGCCCTAGAGGAGATTGGCATGGACAACACATGTAGGGAAGGTACAAAAAAGTGTTTGAATGAACTCAACCATGGCGTAGCTCCTCTATGAGATTAGAGGGTGGTTGCCATACAAAATGGTTTTATTGAAAGGATTTCTTCAGCTTTCAAGCCAACACAGTTGGCATGTGTGCATGAGTTGGGTCTGCCTCTCTCAACAAATGAAGAATACAAGGAGGTAGCCATACACACGCCTTTGATGAAAGGAGCACATTGGCATACATGCCTTTATT
>VDFB02015579.1:0-32660 GCA_007258455.2 Sequoia sempervirens | reverse complement strand
GTTGGCACCTGGGTTTTGTTCAGAATATGATTAGAAATGAACACAGTTGATTAGATTTGCAAAATACTGATGGTTGATCGAAAAAACAGCCAACCCTAGGATTTGAAACTTTTTTAAAAAAAAGCTGTGATATGGGTTTTCTTCAAAAGACTGATTTGAGAGGACTCAGATGGTTGAAAACTGAATGCATTGAGGATTTCACTGACATGCAAATAAAAAGTAGCTGTTGCAACTTGATGAAGTTCTTGAAATTTTTTTTCAGAAGAATGAGGTGATAAGACCCAGATGGCTGAAAATTTGAAAACCTTGTCCTTCTTCTTGAAAAATTTGATCTTTTGGATGAAAAAGCATGAAAAAGCAAGGGTTTATGTTGCTGATCTGAAAAATTTGATGAATAACCAGCAAATTGAACTCTTGAATATTGAAAAATTTCTTCAAACTTGCTGCTCCAACTTTCTCCTTTGAATGCTACCTGCAAAAATAATAAAAATTACATGAAAAAGAGGTGTTAAATAGACTTAGGGTTTTGAAATAGGTTTGCTTTCTTTTGCTTTTATTTTCAAAACCCTAAAAATCTCAGCTCATTGAACTTGGACGCCTTCTTCCTCTTTGCAATTTTGAAACTTTGAAAACTTTGCAAATTTCTCTAAGGCATGAGAAGTTGGGCGCCCTTCTTGGCTAGGGGCGCCCACTTCAAGCAGTGTTAGTCATTTTTTTGATATTTTCAACTTTTCACCATTTTGACCCCCTACTTCGCCTTCGATTTCCGGCTTGCAGACTAATCTAATGAGCGAGCTGAATGATTCATCGCAGAGCTTGATTGATTCTGAGAAGATTGTTCTGGAGGCGTCTCTGGCTAAAATCTTCATCTCGACCTTCGAATTCATGGGAGCCTTTCTTCTCCAGGGGCGTCCATTTTGTCCAGAGTTAGTCATTTTTCATGATCTTCAATTTCTTCATTAACTCCTCTTCTACAGATGATCTTGTCGAATCTGGTGATTTGGGCATCGGATGGACTGATGATTATGCTCGTTGCGAAGCTGAGGAAATATTGTCAAGGGTCTTCCGGGTGCTACTTCGCCAAACAATGAGTTTTAGAGCTTCAAAAGCTTGGGCGCCCTTCTTGGCTGGGGGTGCCCAAGTTCACCATACTTAGTTTATTTTCCACTTTCTCTCGTTTGCTTCTGAATTCTAGAATTTCACTCTTGTTTCACCCTATGTTCAGCTTCTCGTATTTGGCGACTGCAAACTCCGATTGACGCGTTGAATATCTCGTTGGAGAGCTGGATCAACTGTGAAGAGATCATGTTAGAGCCACATCTGCAAATTTCTCTGTTTTACCCCTTGAAATCTTGGGCGCCTCTTCTCTCCAGGGGTGCCCAAACCTTCCAGACTTAGCCATTTTTATCTGATTTTCATCTTCAAGTTTGAATCTTTCATTTTGTACGTTCCTCTTTGATCTGAATCTGCTGAAGATTGAACAGTCGGATGATTTGATGGAGACAGGCGTTGCGAAGCTGGCTGAATATTGAAGAGATCGAGCATATTCTCAAACCCTAACTACTGAGTTAGGTGCTTCAAAAAGTTGGGCGCCCTTCTTCACCAGGGGCGCCCAAAGTTCCTAGACTTAGTAAATTTTTGATAATTTACATGTTCTTCATTTTGACTTCTGTGTGAATCCTCCCTGTACAGCCTCGAATCTCGGATGACTGGATAATCTGATGACTACATTGCTGGATTTGTTGCGGAGCTGGCAGAGAACTGAGCAACTTTGATTGGAAGCGTAAACCCTAATTTCAACTTTTAGTGCCCAAAAAAGATGGGCACCTATTCTCACCTGGGGCGCCCAAGTCAACCAGTGTTAGAAAATTTTCACATTTTTTCACTTTCTTCTCCGTTCTTCATGCTTGCTCACCAACTCACCTTCTGCTGAATGCTTTGAATGTTGAATCTGATGCCTGGCAACCGACTGACCTCCATTGATGACCTCAGAGCTCCTATTATGCTTCCTCAAAAGGTAATAGGACCCACCAGGGCAAAAACTATTTTAAGATTCCGACTACACGAGGCTCGATATGGACGATTTTGAGCCAATCAAAATCAGTTTGGACCCTAACGGACCAACTTTCTATTTTTAGAAAGTTTTGCCAGTAGCCATTTCTAAAGAAACCCAAAAAAACCCAGAAAACATTACTAATTTTAGAAAATTTCTAAAATAGCAGTTTTCCTAAAAAGTAGGGATGAAAAATTGAGATCTAGGTTTCAGAGGTTAAGTTGCTCCTGAAAGCGTAATCTGCATCGCCAAATTGAAAATTTTGCGTTTTAACCCCTCATGCAAGACTTGCACACCCAAATTTTGACCTTTTTGACTGATTTAACAAGACTTTTACTCATTTCTTCAAAATGTCTGAGTGTAACAAAAATTTTAATTTTGGGGTACAACACAACTCTAAAAGACTGTGAATTACAATGTTAATTGGATGATGAAGTGCCAAATCTAAATGCAATATAATAACTGGCAAAGAACCTGGGAAATGGTGGCTGCCTGAACTAAAATGTTCGATTCTCCTTGTTCTTGATGAATTTGTCTTCAAAGATGCAACGCCCAGCCTTCCCACCATCTAACAATGCCTCATAAATTTTATTGGAATTTATTATGCCCTCTTGCTGGAAATTGCACCTCTTATCTGGCCGCCCCTGTCTTTGTGATCAGAATAATACTATAAATTATTTGCAGCCTCCACATTTCCTTTCAAGCATCAAAAATCATCATATTGCCCTCACAATTGGAGCGCCCCCAACAAGGAAGTCAAATCGATGCACATTAAAGCCTCCTTGAATGAAATCGTGGTTCTATGAAGCTGCCAGCATGACTGTAAAATTACTAATATTCAAATCAGAATATGAAGGTGCAAATTGATTCCCCTTGATAGCAAAAATCGATGAAGACTCCAACACAAAATGTCTCCAAACAAACCTCCAATCGAACTTAGCAAAATTGGCCCTTGGCCACAAATTTTGGCACCAATGAAAGGATTGAGGTATCCCTTCCAATCTGCAACCCTTCGGAGGATATTTCACCACCTCCGTTATGCGAATCTATGGGAGTTTTCGTTCCCAAAGACCAAGTAGACAATCTGCAGAAACCCTTGGCTCCACAAAAGCTCATGAAATGCAAAATGACAAATAATTGGATGTCTAGAAGCTTGAATTGTTCTTCTATTATACTTTTTCAATCCCACTTCAAGAAATTTCTAGAAATAATATTATTTTATTTTAGTGAATTTATGATATAATTTTTATTTGAGTCACTATATTAAATTAATTAAAAATAAGGTTACTTTTTAATTTCAATTTATTTAATAACCTTATAAAATAATTAATTTAATAATTTCTCCCTTATTTCTCCATTTAACCTTCGGGAGTAAAAAGGCTAATAATATCACGATGATGGCCCTAGGAAGGGGACATTACAATATATAGCACTCAAACTTTGAATTTTAATCTCCTTTTTCCTCCAAAAGGGATGCCCAAGTTGAAGAAATATAATAATATAAAATAAAGCTCATGCCTTGAGAAATGTGGCTTCCATTTTGTGTTAGCAAATATTGTCACTTAAAACATTGTAATCATCAAATGAGGCGTTTAAACGTAACTTAAAGTCATTACACCTAGACATGGGGTCCAAAAACGAATATTAAAACATAATATGACTTAAGTTATTAAACTTGCCAAAACAGGCTTCAAGAATGCTGGAGACCAAAGTGCCAATTTTGCTTTGCTAGAAAAAGACATTGCATTGAATTGCTACTAAAAATAGCACTACCAAAAATAGTACTTACTAAAAATAGCATATTGCTAAAAATAGTGACTCCAAACTTAGTTAGAGCACAAACTGGGTAGTTGTCGGAACTTACTAAAAATAGCAAGTCTGGAAAAGTCATCCGATGAGTATGTATGTTATAACATTCTGAAGCCCTCTAAAAACCCAAAAAGACCTAGAAAACAAACTGCCAAACTCGTGCATGCAAGTCTTGAAAACGCAGAAGGAAACCTCCTAGAAATTAGGAAGCCCTAATTCTGCCTCTGACTAGCCTATGGACCTCTAGAAATATGCTAACAATCACTAGAAAGCATAGTGCTAAAAATGGGGACATTATAGCGGGATTGTTGCAAGGTGTGCACCCTTGGTCTCCTTGTGTAGCGCTCAGGTTTGTGACATGGCTTAACTGCTATTGTGTTGGGCATTAATAGGCTGATCTTTTAGTGCAATGGCAAACATTTGTGCAACAGGGACATCCACCAAGACAATTCCTTAGGAACATCCACGAAGACAATTGCTAAGTCGCCTTTCCCACTCATGCTTCCTTCCCAATCTTACACCTAATTGCTTAAAGAGAAAGATGTAAATTAAAATAATATGAATATATTCACTATTTCCCTTATTTATTGAGTTAGACATAACATATCTCTCTTTATTAGTCATTATTGTTAAATTTTAATGATCAGATTTAATGCATAGAAAATTAATTCAAAATCAGACACAACAACACAGCAGATACCCTGGGAAAACCCCCTCTTGAGGGAGAAAAACCCAGCAACAAAGATCTCTCATATATATATATATAAATAGTGGCAACAATTCTCTTTACAATGAGGCCAATCACAAGGCCATTATTCAGCACCAACTTTAGATGCAAAACAGATAATAATCTGCCCTTCCTTGAAACCTAAATCTGCACTTAGATAAATTCGCAATCTGCTCTTGGAGAAAATTCACACTTGAATGAGGGAGAGACACGAACTTGCTTGATGATAGAAAGGATGGAAATGACCTTGTATAAATAAACAATGAGAGAGAGGTCGCACCTCTTCATGTACAAGGTCGGCCAGAATAGAGAAATATAATTACAATTAAAATATGTGAATTACAAGGAAGGTCGGCCCTTTTAGAAATTACATTGTTGCCAAGAGAAGCGCCCCTTCACATTAAATATCACATATAAATAAATAGCCGATAGGCTATATTAATTTATGTCTTCACTCGTGGCTGGAAGGATGAACCCGACGCTGCCATAACATTAACACTCCCTCTCAGCTAGGGAGAGAACTTCTAGCTACACAAGACATATCACCTCAACGTGATGTCTATCACATTGGCTACAACTAAATGTGAAAAGAAGAATATCACCTCAACGTGATATTAGATATCGCCTCAACACAATATCAACCATACTATGGTAAGTACAAGTGTTCATCACTTGCGTGATGTTGTCACCTCAACGTGACTTTCACCATGACTCTCTCAGAGGGTGAAACACAAGTACAACATATGTCATGGAGTCACACACATGAAATCCACCATGACTCTCTTGGAGGGTGGAAACAAGGGCTTTCACCTCAAATCTCAAGGAGAAATGCATTAACAAGGGCTTGCACCTCAAATTCCTCCGTCTTAGAGGAAAATGCATTAACAAGGGATTTCACCTCGAACTTCTCTCATAGAGAAGAACTCATTACCAAGGGATTTCACCTCGAACTTCTCTCAAAGAAGAACTCATTATCAAGGATCAATGATACTGATTATCACAATGAATGATAGTAGGCTCCATTGATTGTCCAGACAATCCTGCAGGGAGCTTACGAAGCCACACTGCTTCTCGAGCTGCCACACAAGCTGTAATAAACTCAGCCTCTGCTGTACTCAGTACCATTGAAGACTGCTTCCTGCTACACCAGGAAGTCATCGCAAACCTCAACTGAAACAACATCCAAAGGTGCTCTTTCGGTCAGCAACACAACCATCTTCTTTAGGTTTAGTAGGCTCCCTTTGAATCTTTAAGTACTTGCATCAACCTTTTGACCTCATCGTCCAAGATTTCCTGCAACGCTTGCCTTAGATAAATGGTTTCCAGTGCACACCTCTAGTACTGTAGAGAGTTCAAGGTAGACCTCCTCGACCTCATAGCAGATCACTCTATTCTGAATAGGTCTGCGGAGCTACCAATATCAAATCCAGATGACAGTCTTTGAGCAATTATGATCTCAACAGCTGAAGGGATCCTCTAAGGATTTAGCACTTAGCCTTGCAATACAGTAATCTTCACTTCTTCTCAGTGAGTTACAAAACTCCCTCTTGATCCCTGCTTCAAAGATTGCAAAGAAGACTTCTGGAAGTGAACTCCCTCTAACCACCAGCTTAGTTCCAAGGTTGCAAGTTATGACTTTAAGCTTGATCATTTCTTTGGTGGCATGAATTCCTCATAAGATGCCTCAAGATTTTCATCACTAAGCAATCTCTCATCACCTTCCTGCTTCTAGTTGTTCACAAGGCATTTTAGAGAGAGATTACTAACAGTTTATAACTATCCAAAGAAATATCAAGACTAGAATCATATAAGGTTTACTATCTCAGGTTATAGCATTAACACATAAGAATTTATGAATAATATTAAAACATGAACAAATAAATCAGCCTAAAGAGAAATATATCAAAAGATCAAAATGAAGGGCGAAAGAAACTTATCTTTATATAATTTTGATATAACTCTTTCTTCCATCTTTTACTCCTCTCGAGAGTGCCAAACTTAGCACAACAAAAACAATCTGCACAACTACAGATTTCTTGAATGTATTATGTGGTTAGCATGTAGAACCAACTCTCTCCAAGAGTTCAAGGCTCTATCACAGATCATGCATTAGAGAATGATATCGATGTGACCAATCACCATCAAACTTTTCAATTCTTTTATTTTAGAGTCACACTCAGAAATCTTCACAACCAACATGAAAAGACTAGCAATAAATGAAATCTTCAAAGGATCTTACGCTAGTGAACACAATTCAAGAGAAACCACTATCTCTCTTTACTAATTACAAGATCCAAATGACAGATATAACTTAACAAACAAAGAATACTTATCTCTTTAAATATTTTGATGGATGCAAGATACGTTGCACTTGAGCACAAATCAGCACACAACCTTCACGGTTTGAACACAGGCCCATGACTTAGAGGAGAAATTCCCTAGAATCCTTCTGAGGGGAGATTTCATCCACATCCGCAAATGAAGCATACTGATAAGGCCTGGTTGGGAAATCCTTTGCATAGTGACCAAACTTGTCACAATGAAAACATTCGACTTTAGAGAGGTCCGACTTCTTCTTGAATGCGGGAGCACCATCAACTCCTTTATCTCTATTCCTCTTGAAATATCCTTTCTTTCCATCTTTCCCTTTCTTCTTCGAGGATTGAGCGGAAAGAACATGAATGTCTTCATTAGAGCTTCGACCAATACCTCTCGCAGCCAACCTAGACTCTTCTTGAATACAATCTACCCTCAAACGATCAAACTTGGGAAGTTTCGATCTTGCACTGATTCCTTGAATATAGGACTCCCAAGATGAAGGAAGACCATTAAGAGCCAACATGGTCAAGTCCTTGTCATCAACAATATGACCAATGGTAAAGCGCTGATCTCTCAATTCGGAAATCTTCATGAAGTAGGTGATGACAAATTCTCCTTCTGCCATCTTAACATGATGAAGTTGTTGATTCAAGGCAAGTGCCCGGCTGGTGTTGTTGATTTTGTACATTTCCTCCAAGGTCTTGAACATCTCCCTTGTAGTCTTCAACTTGAAGACAATTGGAACAATGTGATCCTTGATGGAATCAACCAACAACTTCTTCGCCTTGATGTCTTTCTTTCTCCACTGCAACTTCTCTTCTTCCTCTTTAGGTTCGGGAACTTTGGTCTCCACAAACTCTGCCAAATCATTCTCCTCCAATGTGAGCATGATTCTAAACCTCCATGAAGTGTAGTTTGACGCTCCCTCAAGTCTATCTTCGATCTTCAATCCGTTCACCATCTTGATTGATGTAGAGATAGTTAAAGAATTAAGACGAAGAGAAAAGAGTATCGCTGTAAATCTGATCACGATCTTCTCAAACCCGCTTTGATACCATGTTAAATTTTAATGATCAGATTTAATGCACAGAAAATTAATTCAAAATCAGACACAGCAACACAGCAGATACCCTGGGAAAACCCTCCTCTTGAGGGAGAAAAACCCAGCAACAAAGATCTCTCATATATATATATAAATAGTGGCAACAATTCTCTTTTCAATGAGGCCAATCACAAGGCCAGTATTCAGCACCAACTTTAGATGCAAAACAGATAATAATCTGCCCTTCCTTGAAACCTAAATCTGCACTTAGATAAATTTGCAATCTGCTCTTGGAGAAAATTCGCACTTGAATGAGGGAGAGACATGAACTTGCTTGATGATAGAAAGGATGGAAATGACCTTGTATAAATACACAATGAGAGAGAGGTCGCACCTCTTCATGTACAAGGTCAGCCAGAATAGAGAAATATAATTACAATTAAAATATGTGAATTACAAGGAAGGTCGGCCCTTTTAGAAATTACATTGTTGCCAAGAGAAGCGCCCCTTCACATTAAATATCACATATAAATAAATAGCCGATAGGCTATATTAATTTATGTCTTCACTCGTGGTTGGAAGGATGAACCTGAAGCTGCCATAACATTAATAATTATGACAGTAACTATATATATTTTTATATATATCTATCAAATATTATATATTAAATGTTAACGGACATATATTCAAATGCATACTAATTACTGACTGTATCAACTGTTGCTGCTTTTCTAAATGCAGACTTATTTCTGATTGATTTTGATGATCATTCTTCCTTGGTAGTGTACCTCCTTTAATATCCCTACAGTGGGGAATAGACATAACTGTTCATCATACTTTTCCCTTGGTAAGGAACATGTCCCTCTACCTGATCGCTGCCCCAGATTTTCTTTTTGTTAATTATTAATTATACTTTTTGGAGAGTCGCTGCTCTTCTTTTAACCTTACCACTGCACCTTATTCTTTTCTTAATTGCCGCCTTAGGATATTTTTGTCTTATCTGTTTTGTCTTATCTGATCTTTGTCTTATCCCGCTTTTGTGTTATGCTGATTGCTGCTTGTTTACTCATTCTTTAATCACTATATATGTAATTGTCATTTCCCTGTTGCCTTGTAATATATTATATATTTTCTTATTTTAATATATTTATTTTTTATATTTGTTATATATATATAATTTTTATATTTATAGTGGTACATTATAATTATAATTAATATTATAATAATATTAAATTGTTAATATTTTTATTGTTATTTATTTATTTGCGTTTCAATGTTTGGTTTTTTTATGCTTTAGTGTTGCAATTTCGGGGGCATGACAGTCTGCCCTTCCCAAGATTGCTTGTCTTCAAACAATCACAATCTAGGATGCTTCTGAAGTTTTCAAGATCCCTAATCAACCTTGTAGATTTGTATTGCTCCTTGTGATGTAATTAGCTTTTGTTGTGATCCTTTGATGTATTTAGGAGCTGAAAACTCTATAGCTAGTCATGATTGTCTTGGTTAAGTCCAACTTAATACTGCAATGATGTCCTTGGAGAGTGATTGTTAGAATACTACCAATAAGGTTAATACCATCCTCTAAAGTATGTGGACAATTTATTTTCTTATGCACTACTATTTCCCAATAACTCTCAACAACAAAACCAAGAGTTGGAAATTGGCTAGACCTGTTATTGAAGACAAGTTTTCTCTTATTTCATTACCTCAAGGATCCTAGGCAATGATACAAATTCTTCATTACCCCTTGTTGAAATCTACAATGATAGAAAAAAATGTTGCATCCTTCATCATGATGGATTATGGGAGTGTTGTGAATAATAGAATCCTTTACTACAGGTTGTACCCTCTTTTCGTACACCATCAACTGGGAGTGAGTACAATTTCGCTTAAATAAAGTATATTTTATTTCACCTAATCATTCAAACAAGGTTTGAGGCAAGATTGATTCTAAAGAGGATGAAATAGCTTATAGGTGTTTGTAATACCTAACCTAGTCCCGACATTTTTCAACATTCATCTTGTCATAGATTCATTAATAACATGTTATAACTTTCTAAGTATATATTCCCTAGATAATCCTCAAGTGTAAATTATTGGATGTACCAAAGTCTTAGAATCCATAGCAATAGTTATCACCCATGAACACTAACATCCAATTTCCATATCAATGGGAGGTTGTCACTCCTCTTGTAAAGATTTGACATATTCCCATGTTAACACTAGGATGATCTTCATATGGCAGAAAAGTATTGTTTTATTCCACTTAGTTCAAAACAACATCAATTTTTTTTTTTCCAAAGTTTAAGAGGTGGAATGATCCTGGGATTTGTGGGTTATGGGCCCATAATGTAACTTGATTTGTATCAAATTTATATTGATATCCTTGATCCTAATCATGGATGTAGAGCTCTTCTAATCAAGAAGAATGACTTAGGAGAAGAAGAGCTTTGGATGAAATAATCCCAAAATATTTTCTATATCACTAGTTCAAAGTTTATTAGATCAATGTTGTAGGTTACATAGTCGATCCACGCATTGCTATTGTTTCTATGAGTGTGGGATAGATCATATGGTTATAGATTTGATTGTGCATTATGATCTCGTCTAGAATGAATAGAACAAATTACTCTTTATTATAGCAAATGTGTTCTTGCCTTAATGAAGCTTGATGAACATATCCTACGATAAATCTCGAAACACCAACCTCAAATTATAGTGCCCATGGTTCTCTCCAAAATTTCTCCCAAGGTCTCTCTAAGTGTCAAAATCTGTTATTTGTATGTTCCTAAAGATTTTGGGCTGTCTTTGTTGCATTTGCTCAAAATTTTTATTTCGGCATATCAAAATTTGATTGAATTTAGACTTAGATGTCTATTAATAGTAATTCACTTTATGATGTTTCAACTGGGTGTTATGGGTAATCCGGAGTTTAAGGATTTGTTGATGTGATATGTCTAGATGTTTAGTGTGTCTTTCATGTAAACCCCTATCTTCATGTGAGATGAAATCTACTGTAAAGTAAAAATTAGTATTTGAACTTGAATGATAAAGACTCCACTTTGAACTCATATCTTGGAGGGTTTAAGATTTCCATGGTTGGAGTTTCTCGAGCCAAAGGGCTCATTGATGCCATTGGAAAGTTCCTTTGTTGCTACGTGGACAGCAAAGGTTTTCTTGGCTGCATACTCCTTATTAAGTTATTGTTTGGTGTATTGGTTTCTTGATGGAAAAGGGAGCGATGTTTGCTTATTGAATGTCAATAAATTGATTTATCCTTTATATCCATTTCTTGAAGTAGTCACCACCTTCATGTCTGCCCTTTGAGAATAATACTTTACTTCCAATTTGATTGGTAGATTTATTTCTTATTGATAATTTCTTTATAAGGAAAATGATTCCCCTTTTATATCTTATTGTTTAACATTTGAAAGGTCACAACTTTTCACATTTGAAGAGTCACAACCTTTCATATTTGAAGCATCACAACCTTTCACATTTGAAGGGTCACAACCTTTCTCACACCATCACTATTCTTGAGAACCTAATTTAATTTACTTGTGAAATCACTTAAGGTTCTATTCTCAATTGAATTCTTCAATGATGTTATGGATGTCTTTCTCAATTGAAATGCTCCCCCTTTAATATCTCAAATTTGAGGGAGTTTCACCTCTTCACTTCAATGGTTGCACTTCTTCATTGTTGTATTTGGAGACTAATTACATAAGTTAATTTGTTAGTGTTGTTGAAGACACATTATGCATGAAGCAAACATATAGATATATGTATACACATAAATACACGTAATATACAAAGCATACATGCAAGACACAAAGCATACATATAAATACACGTAAGACACTAAGTATACATGTGAAAGGTACACACATATAGAAATGCACTATTCGCCTTCTTAAGAAGAGGGCTCAATAGTTAATCCTAATTGAATGGTGGTTAAAGTTGGTTTGTCCCATAATTTTTTATCAAATAATATTTCATAGCAAAACATATAATAGATATTGAAATGAAGAATAAATGAACTATTAACATTTATGAATAACAACTTGAACTTGAATCTAATCTATGGACTCCTTTCCGATAATCAATCATGTAGGGGTGGGTGAGAAACGCATGGTAGGGTGCCAAGAAAGGAACATCCAATCAAGACAATCCCTTTCCATCTTAGGAACATCCACCAAGACAATCCCTAAGTCGCCTTTCTCACTCATGCTTCCTTCCCAATCTTACACCTGATTGCTTAAAGAGAAAGATGTAAATTATAATAATATGTATAGATTCACTATTTCCCTTATTTACTGAGTTAGACATAACATATCTCTCTTTATTAGTCATTATGACAGTAACTATATATATATATATATATATATATATATATATATATATCTATCAAATATTATATATTAAATGCACATATATTCCAGTGCATACTAATTACTGACTGTATCAACTGTTGCTGCTTTTCTAAATGCAGACTTTATTTCTGATTGATTTTGATGATCCTTCTTCCTTGGAAGTGTACCTCCTTTAATATCCCTATGGTGGGGAATAGACATAACCGTTCATCATATTTTTCCCTTGGTAAGGGACACATCCCTCTACCTGATCACTGCCCCAGATTTTCTTTTTGTTAATTATTAATTAATAATTATACTTTTTGGAGAGTCGCTGCTCTTCTTTTAACCTTACCACTGCACCTTATTCTTTTCTTAATTGCTGCCTTAGGATATTTTTGTCTTATCTGATCTTTGTCTTATTTTGCCTTTGTCTCATGTTGATTGCTGCTTGTTTACTCATTCTTTAATCACTGTATATGTAATAATCGTTTGCCCGCTTCCTTGTAATATATTATATGTTTTCTTATTTTAATATATTTATTTTTTATATTTGTTATATATATATATATATTTTTAATATTTATAGTATTACATTATAATTATAATTATAATAATATTAAATTGTTAATATTTATATTTATATTGTTATTTATTTATTTGCATTTCAGTGTTTGGTTTTTTTATACTTTAGTGTTGCAATTTTGGGGGCATGACAACCACCCAAAATATGGCGCCCAAATCCCTAGTTAAAAAGCCAATGTCCAATCGTTGAGATGAGTTCACAAGTTAAAAATAGCATATTCCTTCCACTCACCATAGACTTGCCATAATCCACTTACCAACTTGGGCACTCCATTTGGCTTCATTATCTCTATTCAAAGGTACCTTATGATGTGTCATAACATACGTCATAAGTTGGTCAAGAAGTGTAACTCCTTACAATTCTCTTAGGTGTCACAAATGTTCTTACATATGCGATGTGGGAGGCCCAACTTTGGGAAGCCATTAAATTTTAATTTAGGAAGCCGATTGAGCCCTTCTTAAAAATATTGTATCATCATTGTAACTAGCTTACGACCCATTTTGACTTTTTTTTGGAGCAAAAATAACCCCTATAGCCTATAAATTGAGTTTTTTTGTTCTATAGCTTGGAAATTGCATTTTGTGTTCTTAACCTTAGGATTCAAGGTTGAGACATGTTTCCTAATTTTTGTCCCACTTGTTGAACACCTTGCAAGAACAAAGGGAGTCCCAACAACATCAACTAATTGCTACGGATTGAGAGGCCCATAAACTCAAAGTACTATGAAATATCCCGAACCAATTTTTTTCAAATTTTGCCAAGTACACAATAATGCAGAAAGCACCCGTTAGGGTTAGTTCAATCAAACCAGCAGTTACAATTAACTCGTTGCCAAGAATGCGCACTCAATCTCAACAAGAGAGAGGCTGTCATATGGCTAGAGGATCATCAGTACATTAATTCAAACTGCAACTGGAAAGTAACTCTAACCAAGAATGCGCTAGATGACGGCGTGCATATGGTCAGAGGATCCCTATCAATTATGATGCGGAAAGAAACTCAACACCAAGTATGTGCTTCCCAATCCAAAGTGGAATGAGGCGACCATATGGCGGAGATATAGAGAAATACAAATGCAACTTCAAAATGCAGTAGGCGGCAAGCCAGCCTCTTCCACTTATGCAGTGGGCAATTACAAAACATAAAGAGCCAGAATGAAGAAATGCTGACAGTACTACTGTGCAGCTTACAATATGATGGAGAATACCTGCAAGAACATGGATTAGATCTCTTCAAATTGCTGCAATGATAAGTATGTCCTCCACAAGGTCTAATATTACTATCTAGCACTCTATCAACACAAAAATGCAATTTTTCCAAGTCTGGTCTGACAGACCAGCAACATGAATGACTGAACCAGCACCCCCTAGACTCACTAAAATGCTCTTTTCTCACTCAATACTAATCCTATTGACCTGAAATCAAATGCATAGCTCCTTTTAGAAGATGGCAACCAAGTTTAGACCACAAATCCTCACCAAAAACCCTTATCTTTTTTTGTGCACAATTCCCAAGGAGACCCAAATGGTACGGCCCTCTAAGAAGGGCGATTTTCTTCTTAAAATTCAATGCTTTGTCTAAAAAATCTGAAACTCACCAAGTTGAGGCGCCCTTACCTAGGAAACACAATGGAGCAATACCCATAACCAGCATATTTTTATTTTAAAATATATGAGTGAAACTACAATTCTGCTATGATATTAGCAATCTCTAGAAAATGACATGGAATGCAATAAACTGAGCTACAAAAGACAAAACAACAGTACAATGCAAACCTCACTACAAAATTCCTCTCAACACAAGTAAACCTCTCCACTGGGTGCTATCTCTCAAGCATGAAGTCGAGCCAAGCTAGGAGGCATTCATTCCTCGAAGCAGTCCAATACTATTTCGGCAGCATAACAATACTCAAGATATAAGATGATCCAAATGAGGACCCAAGACCTCCTTTTATAACTTTGTGAAGACTCTCCAGAAGCTTCTAGAAACCCTAACTTTTCAAATTTGAAATAACTCCTTTCCCTCCAAAGATGGCATCCCATTTTCCAAGCAATATTTGACTTTAATTTTAAATTAATTCCCTCCTCAAAGAAGGCGTCCAACTCAAGCATGAAATAAACCTTTGAATAATAATAAATTTCCTTCCATGAAGCGCCCACCCTTGAAGAACACCTTTTAAGAACAATTCGAAGTGATGTAGCTAGGCCAAGGGGGGAGTCAACATTAAAATATAACATTAACATAATATTATTTAAATAAAATGAACTTATCTCTCCAAAATGCATCCCAAGGCCAAAATTGATCAAACCAAGTGATACTGAAGATGAGCCATCGCGCCCAACCAACAGGACCATGAAATAGAATTTACTAAAAATAGTAAATTCCGAGAAAGTTACCTGGATCAAAGTCGTGCGATACCAATGCGAAGCTTTGAAAACCAGGAAAGAATCAGCATCGCAATCCAGGAACTCCGGGATTGCCGTCGTAACTTACTAAAATAGTAAGTCGGAAGAGGTTGGAGGAGTCCTAAGTGCTCTGGGCTCAAAACAGAAGGAATCCATAATCAAACAACCAAACTCCAACAAGCAGAACCCGAATGATCAAGAGAACCCCAACAGCGGAACCCTAGTCTTGCCACTGACTAGCCGGTGCACATTGGGGATAGGCTACCAATCAACTGAAAAGTGAAGTGCTAAAGCAGGGACAGACATACTTTGAACTTCTCTATGCTCATTAGCTTTGTCAATGCATCTACAACATTCTACAAAGTGTTAACTTTCTCCAACATCACCCTCCTATCCTCTACCATGTCATGAATAAAATGGTACTAGACATCAATATTTTTCATCCTTGCATGAAAGGTTGGGTTCTTTTCTAGACATGTGGCACTTTGACTATCACAAAGAACTTCGATAGCTCCTTGGCTTAGCTTCACATCTGAACCTTATCTCTTAAGGTAGATGGCTTCTTTATGGGCATGATTAGTTGCCATGTGCTTAGCCTTTGTAGTGGACAAAACAACCACTACCTACCACTTACTCATCCAACTAATAGCAACTCTAAATAAACTGAACACATATACACTAGTGGATCTTTTACTATCAACATCTCTTACCCAATATGAATCCATAAATCCACAAATATCCACTAGGCGTTGGTCCTCTAGAGAATCACTGTGATAACAAATAGAGTGCTTGGAGGTACCCTGCAAATATTTGAAACCTCCTAACTGCATCCCAATAATCTTGTCCAAGATTAGCCATAAAACGGCTCAAGACTTCCAATGCTTGAGCAATGTTTGGTCTATTACAAACCATAGCATACATCAAGCTCCCAACAACACTAGCATAAGATACTTGAGCCATGTCCTCCATCTCATTGACTGAAGTTGGAACTTGCTCTATAAGTAATTTGGTTATCTTTGAAAGAGGAACACACAACGGTTTGCAAGCTATCATGTTAGATCTCTCCAACATTGAGTTCACATACTTGCTTTGGCTTAACTGGAGATTTTTGTTCACTCATCTTTTATGATCCCCATGCTCAGTATATATGTGGCAGCCCCTAATCAGAAGACTGCTTTATGCTCTTCTGAAAGCTGATTCAGATGTATATTTCTGCTCTTTAAACATTGTATTTGCTTTTTTGTGCTGTTCTTCTGTTTTTAGCTGCTGTTTGTGGCTTAGATGAAGAAGGATTAACAAGTTAACTCATGCAAATACAAATAAATTGCATTTAAAAAAAACCAAGTCGGTCATAATTAAAAAAAATCAGGACAGTCATTCTTGTATTCTGCTGTAGATTGGTCTAGTCTCTAGATCATGAAAATTCTATTTTTTACTAGATTTAAAAAAAATTGTATATCTATATGTGTGTGTGTGTGTGTCCGTGCATGTGAAAGTCTAAATGGGACAAGATCATCAATGATTGCAAGGAGACACAAAAGTGCTCAGATTTAAATGTTCCAATCATATTTTCTCTGCATAGCTTTTCTGTGTGACTAATTTCCTATTCTTTATGTTTTCTCATCTTTACAAATTGAATTTGGATTTGACCTTATGGTATTTCTATATATATTGTTAGAATAAAAATATTTGCTTGAGCTTCTTACTAATCAATTCTTTAGTAAATCTTTAAAATTTGTGCCCAATCTATTTTTGTAGGAGTATTCAAGAATTCAATACCTTCTTGTTGGCTTAAACTCTTTTGAACTGCTGTTATCTGGTGAATAAAATCAGTCATCCTCCAATTAAATTGCACAAGATTATAGTTGAATTGCAAATTTCTCATATTTGCTAGAAACTATTATTTATATTTGCAGATTTCATAAGGATCCATCGGAGTATGAGGTTTGAATTACATTATTGTGTGTCTTTGACATCATTTTGTAAATAAAGAACTCTGGAATAGTTTTTATTTTATTTCAATACATAAAAGCTAAGTTACCGATTCGTCCATAACAGAGCCCGGATACGATACGGTACGATACGGATTCGTGATTCGGATTCGGTACGTGCAAAATTCGACCAGGATTTGAAAAAACAACTGCGGATTCGAGCTGGATTCGTCGATGGAATGTGGATTCAATCAGGATACGGCGTGACGAATCCAAGGAGAATCCGCGACGAATTTTGACGTCAAAATGCCCAGTCCGCAGAGTAAAGTGGTTTTTTAGCATTTTTTAATCATTTTTTGGACCAAATGTTGACTTCTAAATAATTTAATATTCATTGCAACCCTAATTTCGGCCTCCAAACACACTAAATAGGTAAAAACAATCTCATTTAACAATTTGTGAATGAAAAACAAGTTTTTTTGCCTCCATTGCTGAACTTTCTCTCTTGCTTGCACAAGCTTGAATAGACTTGAAGGCTGATCGTTGGTTGTTCAAAGTTGATTGTTGTGCTATTCCTAAGCACTTGCAAGTCTCCGTTCATTGCCAAGAAGATCGTAGAGCAAGATTTGTTCAAAAGAGGTAGGTTTCTTTGAAGTTTTTTTTATTTTTTTCTTACATTTTTTTTAACAAATGAACTATTTTGTTTTGTTTTTATTGTTTTGTTGATTGTTCTCATTCTTTTAAGTTTTTTAGTTTCAAATTTCAATACCAAAATTATTTCAATATGTTGCGCCTTAGGTATTACAATGGCATCCGCTTCTAACACCACAGCCTAATCTCATTTCAAAATAAGTGCAACCTCTCCCCTTTGGAAATATGTAGAAATGGTTCAACAATGTCTAGGTGGTGGAGTATTTATTTGGATTTGTAGTCATTGCAAAGTTCAATATACAAGCTCATACAGTCGAGTGAAAGCCCACTTGTGTAAGATCCCTGATAATGGCATCAAAGCTTGTCCAGGCCCTCCAGAAGGTGATGGCAAAGGCCTTCTAGATGACGTAGTGTTGAAATATATTGCTGAGCAAGAAAAAGCAGAGAAAAAAGTTAGTAGTCTTAAAACAAGCCATCCTTTGAGGAAAGGATCTCGATCCATGAAACCCCCTACACCACCTACTTATCTTCCACCTATAGAAAGCCATCCATTTATGAACATCTTTCAAGAGCAAACCATGCCCTCATCAAATAAAAGATCCAAGGGACCGTTGGAAGCTTCATTTTAGAATGAGGCAAGAGAGATTGCTGATCAAGACATATCAAGATGTGTCTATGCCAATGGATTGGCATTCAACGTTGTTTGTTCACCATATTGGCAAAAAATGGTGAAATCTGTTAATGAGGCTCCAAAGGGGTATAAGGGCCCAAGTTTTGAGAAGGTGCGTTGCACCTTATTGGAGAAAGAGGTGAAACATGTAGCAGACTCTTTGAAGCCCATAAGGGATTCATAGATCGAAACAGGGGTGAGCATCGTTTCTGATGGATGGAAGGATGCAAAAAATTGCCCATTGATCAATGTTATTGCTGTCCCCTAAAGGCGCAATGTTTTTGAGAGCAGTGGATTGTGAAGGACAGGTGAAAGATGGTCCATTTATTGCTAACATCTTTTGCCAAGCTATTGAAGAAGTGGGCCATCAAAATGTTGTGCAAGTTATAACTGACAATGCCAAAAATTGTAGGGCTGCTGGGTTATTGGTTGAGGAGAAGTATCCAAAAGTTTTTTGGACACCTTGTGTTGCCCACTCCCTCAATCTAATGCTACAAAAAATTGGATCCAAAATTGAGTGGATCAAATAGGTGTATGCTGAGGGCGAAGACATCCAAATGTTTATCACCAACCACCATATGACACAAGGAATATTTAGACAATTCTCAAAATTGGAATTGTTGAAGGTAAGTTAATTCTCAATATTTTTAAATTTTTAGTTTTCTTTTAATTTTAAATTTTGATTTTGTAAATTTAAATTACATTTTAATTTTAATTTTGATTTCCAAATAGGTTGCAGAGACCCGTTTTGCCTCCAACACAATTGTGTTGAGACGACTTATAAAGGTTCGTGAGGCACTTTGTGCCATGGTAATCAGCCCTAATTGGGCCATATGGAGGCAATCTAACAGTGAAAGGGAAAATAGGGTCAGGCAAAGGATCCTAGATGAGTGTTGGTGGGATCGTGTTGAGTACTTGGTCAGTTTCACTGAGCCTATACTGAGCATGATCCGTTACACAGACATGGATAGACATTGTTTGGGAGAAGTATATGATGGTATCGACTCAATGATTGAGAAGATGAAAACCATCATCAATGCAAAAGAGGAAGATCCTGAAGAAAAGTTCTTCAAAGAGCTACAGGAAATCATGGTTGATAGATGGAACAAAATGACCACTCCATTGCATCTTCTCGCTTTTGCATTGAATCCCAAATATTATAGTCCTGAAATTCTTTCTGCTTCATCAAGAGTTGCTCCATATAGGGATGCTGAAGTGGCTCAAGGGTACAAGGCAGCGCCGTAGACTCTTCACTGATCGTGACCAACATGATCGAGTGAGGGCTGAGTTCATGGCTTTTGCATGCTCTGGTAGTGTTGATCAGAATCTTGATGCTCTTCGAGACAAGTATAGGGTGGATGCTCATAGTTGGTGGTACTTCCATGGGCAAGAATACATGCACCTCTAACCAATTGCAATAAAAATCTTATCCCAAGTAAGTTTTATATTTTGTAATTTCAATTTTATATTAATTAATAATTTTGTTTAGTTAAATTTTGTAACTCTTAACTATTTAATTTGGTCTTAATAGGTTGCTAGTTCATCTTCTTCTGAGAGGAATTGGAGCACATACTCCTTCATCCACTCAATAAAACACAATAGGCTGCATTCAAAAAAGGTAGAGGACTTGGTGTATGTGCATTCAAACTTGCACCTCCTTACACACAAGCAAAGTTCCTACAAAGAAGGAGACACAAGGAGGTGGGATATTGAGCCAACACAGCTTGACTTGGATGCTTCCACAAGTCACTTAGCTGCACTTGATATTGATGATGAGTATGAGCCTGAAGCAGCTACTGATTATGAGAGTGGTAGTGTTAGTGCTATTGCTAGTGGCAGTGCTTGTGCGAGTGCCACTAATGCTACACAAAATGTAGCATCTAATGATGTTGATGCTGCTTTTTTTGATGACCCATATGATTCAGATTGATCAATGATCAATAATGGCTGAATATAAACACTGACATTTTTATGTTTGAACTTTAATTTATAATTTTATATCATGACATTCGAGTATCACTAATATTTTAATATTATTATATTTGACTATGAAAAGTGGTGATGTATTTTTGCTATATTATTAGGCTATTAATATGGTGGTGTATTCTGAACTTAATTACTGCTGCAAATATGTATATATTTCTGATTTTTATATGTTTTTTGTATTGCCGTACCCAAGCCGTACCCAAATCCAAATTTTTTTTTGCCGAATCCCGTACCGGATGCTCATACCCATACCCAAATCCAAACACGAATCGGTAACTTAGCATAAAAGTAGATAGAATTTTAGAGTTTTATCTTCCCAAGTGTCAATTAGTTATAGGTAGCTTGTATGGAGTTTTGAAAATAGGATGTTAGTATACCCCTTATTATTGCCTTCTGAAAATCACTAGATCAACACATGTTAATATTATTCATTGCATAACTGTAAGTTGGAATTTCAGAGTTTTATTTTCCCAATTGATTATTAGTTGTAGGTATCCTGTACCAAGTTTCTTAATAGTATGATAGTTTGCTCCTTCTTATTGCCTTATGAATATTGCTTGGTCAATAGTACGTGTTTTACAGCAGGATTTGTTAAATCTTATGTCAAAAGGTCTTCAAATGTACTTTAGGTGGAGAATTTCCTGGTTGTATTTGAGGTTTCAAGAAGGATCAAGTGTTATATTTCCATTTGGCTTTGTTCCTTCTGCAATTTTCTCTGTGAAATATGAGATGGGCTTTTTCCATGCAATATCTTTTATAAATAGCGAACAAAATTTGCATTTTCTTCTCTGCGGACACATGCAAATCATTTCATATACGAGTTCCTAACTGTTGTTTGATTTGGGCCTGGCTGGGTGTGGACTGAGTTGCATGAATGTGAAAGTACAAACAGCCTCACATTAAGATATTTTCTATTTCCATGATTTTCTTGGCTGTTTGTTCAAATTTTTGTTTTGCATATCTTGTACAATGTTTTGTTTGTGCTTCTCTGTTTGCATCATTCAGAGAATGATTTGGATATACATTAATCAGATTCTTTCTTCTTCAGGATTACAGCCTGGTCTCTACTATGGAAGGCCATAAGTCAGTAGTGTCAGCATTGTATATCAACGAAGGGCTTCTGTATAGTGGAAGTTGGGATGGAACTGTTCGTTTATGGTGGCTTAAAGACCATAGTCCTTTGACAGTTTTAGGGGCTAATGCTCCAACTCACTTGTGCTCAGTGCATGCTCTTACCATGTGCAATGATATCTTAATTGCCGTTTATAACAATGGCTGGCTTGAGGTTTGTTATAATTTTATTTGCACACAGAAGTTCAAGATAAGCTTTTGCATTCTCTCTTCTAATTAGTGGTTGTTTTCTTTTCATTTATTTTTCTCATAGCAGGCGCATTAGAAGCACACAATACTATATTTAATATTGAACATTTAAAAAAAAAATGACAATATTCTTTATTCAATTTTTTTAAAACCAGCAGTATCCTTTATTTATGCATTATGTGCTTGCAAAACAATCTGTTTTTAAGGTTTTTATTTTTTTGGATTAATTAGTTGGGGTATTCTGTTGGGGTCCCCACCTTTAGATAAAGCTAAGCTAATATAAAAATTCCTGTACAATAACAACCAAAATAGTCTCACAAAATAGAACAACAAATTTTCATACAAAGCATACAAAAAATACAAAAAGAACTGCCAAAAACCAGCTTAACTCAAGCACCAAAAACCAACTCCTTGGAAACAAAGCCAAACACCAGCAAAATACAACATACACCATACCAGGGTTTTTCAACATACCCAATGATTCATTCCAGAATTTCCTTCGTCTCCCCAACCAATTTCTTGAATACAGATTTTGCTTGCTCTCCAACCTCCTCTTGACTTGTCCAAGCTGAGACATCTAAGGAAATTGAACACCATGGAACAATCCCCTTCTGCATTGAGCATGATGAATGTGATTGCCATAGAAGACCAGGATTGTGAAGTCGTTTGACACATCTAGGTGTCCCTTGTGATAGTTCACTATAATGTCTTCTAAAACTTTCCCAACATCCCCACATAATGGTTTGAGCAAATGTAATTCTCTATGCACCATATTCAGATCCAGAGGTACTCCATCCCCACCAGCAGGTTGAGATGAATTCCTTGGAGGGGCCCTCCTCTTTCGTCACCTTTGCCACACTGACCTTAACACCCAAACCCTCTGTAGCAACCACTGACTCCATGTCACCAAAGAGGTCTAGTAAGAAAAGCCTAAGAAGCCACAGCCAAAGCCTTGCATTGGACACTACTGCTGCTAAATTTGTCACAAAATCCTTGCAGATTGTAGCCTTCAATCACAAAGGCCTTGTATTGCCCATTGGCCTTCCATTTGAATTTCTCATTCCCTGATCACCTAAAACTACTTTTATGAATCCTAGTGCTGCTGTATTTCAGGTGAAAATGGCTTTCAATCTTTTGTTCAAACTTGGCCTTTTTGCATAGGATCTTGACCTTTGCAGATATGATGACGACAAGCCATTGCAGCAAATAGACACCTTAAAATCTAAAGTCAAGAGAACCAGGTCACTCCAAGATGCCAAAACGATATCAAGTGCTACAACCACAGAGTAACAAGAAACAACTATTGCATGCCTCGAAATAATTCTACTCCCACACACTATGCCAAACAAGCTTTGTATAAAATAAAATCACACAAACCAAAGGAAATAATAAACACCAACTATAGACTTAATAAATGCCAGTACTTAATAATCTGTTAGTGTTCAAACTATGAACCAAATGGTCCCTATTAAGAAAATTTTAAAATTAGGGAGGTCTAAATTGTAGAATTTTTACAATTTCACTCTAAGAAGACAGGTTGGTATTGTACGTAGTGGTGGTGGGGTCCTGGTCAATGCCACAATTGGCCAAATAATCTGCTGTTGAAATTGCAAATATGCAACTATAACAGTATATGACCTCCTTAAGTCAAGAGCTTTGGGAGCAGGTGTCCTCTAAATGTCCCCCTAACTTCCAATTGGGAGAGGCCCCCTTTTTAGAACATTAATTACTATAAGTGAACCCCTTCTATGACAAAATTCTTCACCCCATTAGAAGAGGCTAACACGATCCCTGCAACTATTCGTTCCAACTCAGCTTTGTTATTTGTCTTATGCCCTATCTACCATATAGAAAACTGCCATCTTCCTTGCAAAGAACCATACTGGCCCTTGCAACTCCAAGGTTGCCAAGCAAGGCACTATCAAAATTCAACTTGATGAAGCCTGAAGGTGGGGGTGTCCAAGCATCATTTTTATTTTCTAGTTCTACTAAAATGCTGTCCTTATTCTTCTTTAACTATGCACTAGACATATTTTCCTCTCAATCCTTTAATGGGTATAAATTCTCCATCTCCCAATTTTTCAAAATATATAGATCATAATTAGAGAGCGACTTCTTCAATTTTTGCAACCATGGAGCAAAATAAGACTGAATTGAAGATTTTTTATTTACTCCAGCAACACTCCCAAAGGATTGCAACACTTGGGAAAAGCCATGCATTTTTCTCTAACCATATCCCCTATAATGTACACATCAAAATATGTTCCACAACATTTTTTTATAGTTTTTGAGCTAGTTAGCCAACTACATAACTGCATTCTAGGAGGTGAAGGAGCAACCCAAGAGAGACCCATGAAGAGAATAATCCAACTCCAAAGATGCACTATGTAAGGGCAATGTAGGAGTAAATGCTACACAATTTCTTCTACTACCATACAAAGAAACACTATGAGGGACAATGAAAGTCCATAGCTCCATAGGGACAAGACCTCCCCCCTAAGATGCAGGGATAGGGACAAAAAGTCCCCACATTGCTCCCTCCCCTTGCCACCACTAGAGTGGGGATGTTTCCAGGACACCTTGTTGTAGTAGGGGATGTCCCCCTTTCTTGGGGACATTGAGGGAATGCCCTAATTTCCTTAGGCTAGCTTCAGGATTTTAAGATGTCCCTCGGCCATCTTTGAGGCTCCAAGATGGCCCTTGACCATCTTAGAGGCTCTGAGAAGTCCCAATGGCTTGGGTAGCAGAAAATATTTAAAAACAAAAAAGCATTAAAAAACCTAATTCACTGACCCTAACCCTAAAGCATGAATAGGCCACTTCCAAACCCTAAACCCTTAAAAAACTATAAATATACATGCCCACCCTCATTTCAAACCACCATCAACATTTTGTCATTGTATTGACCAAGAGTAAGAGCAAGAGCAAGAGCAAGAGCGAGAAGAAGAGGTAGAGGAAGACTTAAATTGTCTTCATCAATCAACCATTGAAAGCATTCATCAAGCCTTGAAGGTGAGATTTCACAAATTTGTACTTTGTTTTTTGTATTTTCATTGTTAAATAGTAGTTTTTTTCTTTGTCTTCAATTTAAATATCGAATACATTATTCATACATGCAAATTGCAGATTATATCAATTTGAAATTAATTATTAAATGCTGTTTTTAGAGTTCTTTAATAGTCTTTAACTGCTGTTTTTAGTATTTAGGGTTTTATAACAGCTGTTTTAGAGTATTTAAACATTGTTTTAACTAATTATGATTTTAGGATTTTAAACTTATTTAATTTTTAATGTTTATTTGTCTTTGTGTATCTTTTGCTTCTGCACTGTGCAATCTGAACAAAAATGTAATGTCCCTAGCCCAAGATTGGTAGTTTTTATGATCTAATTCATTAAGGGTTGACAATGTAAACATGTTGTCAACAAATCACAGAAGTGTCTCTTGTAGAAATACTTTACATCTTACATTTATTATTATAGAATTTGATATCAAGATATGTCCAAAGGGGCAACTCTATATCCTTTTTATGCTAATCATATATATATATATGAGTAAGAATAGATATTATGATAATAACAATGATACCAATTCAGTAATGATATTTGGAACGAGAAGTAACTCAAGAATGAAAGTTCAGTAATTGCTGTCTCTACTTGCTTACTATATAATCATGCAATTAGATATGTCATGACATCAAAATTAATGCTATTTCAGGTTATCCTTTTAGAACATGCGATTTCCGATTATACGGATGATTGATGTATAATATGATACTTTACTTATTTCACTGTTTCTGCTTAAAAAGCTCTTATTCATGCAATGGGGAAGGGTGCTATTCCTGAATATTTACTAGTTATCCATGCAGCCTGAACTTGATGATCAAAGGCTCCTTAGGAGCACCTTAGACCTGCTTATCTAGAGAGGTATATGTTTGCAACTTAATTGATGCCTCTCCTCTTCATTTCTTATTATTATTTATAGCTTAATGTGTGCATAGGAGGATGTGTCTCTTCAAATAGTAATGTATATCGGATATCCAAATAGACATGCCTCTTGACTAATCGATCCACCTTAGTTATGTTTGTGGAAATCTTAATCGTTGCTTTGAGGCTTAATGCATTTCCTTAATTACTAAATCTTTGGATATAATAATCAATGGATATCCCTTTTTAGATGTGAACGCTAGATCCTCATAGCAATAAGATTTAAGATATAACTTATAAGTCACCGCCACTCGCCTAATCTGTTCCATGTTGTCCATGTTGTATGACTGTGAATGCATCTGATTGGTATCGAACGCTATTAACAAATAGTGTAGCTCCTCCTCTGATTTCGTTCATCGTAACTACATTCTGACATAACCTTATTTACAAATTCTGGCTGCTGCAATGTAGCATTCGCACGAGAATAGAGATCACCAAACTTGAATGAACTGAATGGATAATACAATTAATGCTTATCGATCTTGGTCTGAGCATAGCTTATTTCCTGATATAATCTAGTGGCTAATACTCAGCAAATCACCCATGTTCTTTTCCAGTCGATCTTAGGAATGTACGACTCCTCTCCAGAAACATATCAATGATTAATGGTGCGGCCAGTATTTAGTATCGGTTCCTTCAATAAATCGTGATAACCTTATGGTGGCTACGATTGAGTCTTCAGCTTGCATATTAATTGGTTTATGCATATGGTGCAATACTCCTTGGTGCCAAGATGTTGGCTTTTATTCAATTCGTCTTCATATAAATATCAAAGCAGTGAAATGCATTCATTTTAGTATGGCGATCATAAATGAGATAGCCCGATAGTGATAGACTTGCCCGATTACCTTCATATGTTAAATCTTTAATATACGTGATATAATTGCCATCCCGATAGCAATCGTTGAAGGAATTCAGGTAATTATATTTGCAAGAGATCGCCTTGTCTAGAGTGTGGTTATTATAAAAGAAAAATCAGAATTCCAAGATTATTTTTTAGTTTGCATGTTTAACTATTAGTATTTAATATTTAGTTTTAAATTCTTAATTTTTTTAATAAATGTTCAATTTTAATTCTAAAAGTCAAATTAGGATAGCATCTTTTGTGTATTCTTTGCTTCTGTGTTTTGTGTAACCTGAAGTAATGAAAGGTAAGTGAAATCATTGTTTGATGAAGGTAGAAGGTAAATGATTCCGATTTTATTTGATCCTCTCCCTTTGTGCTTTGTGCAACTTGAAGTGAAAAGAACAAAAGGAAAAAAATCTTGTCTTTATATAATAAATTTAAACCATAAGTTTCATTTCTCACAACATGAGTGGCAATGAGGCAGTTGGGAATCCAATTGAATCAAAGAATTAGAATATAAATGTTGGGGGGAGGGGGGAATGGGGTTGAGAAAATTAGTTTTATTGGAGTGCTCATTTCAATTGCCCTTCCAAGTTGCTGTAAGAATTTGCCAAGGGTCCCTTTGATAAGAAGCCCTTATAAAACAATTTGCTTCAAAAATCCAATCAAATAAATCTAGCATTTGAAGGGGAACTAGGCTATGGAAATGCCATTTTTGTATAGTTCCATAGAATTTTGGAATGAGGAGAGCAAGGACCTAAATTTGGGCATAGTGGGGACATGGGTGTAAATAATATATAATATAATATCATTGAATATGTTAATTTTATCAATTAATAATGATCAATATATTAATATAATAATATATTAAATATATACCTCCTGTTAATGGGGATGGAAGAGTTGACTTTTAAAATCTTAGAAAAGAAGTGTAGTGGACATCTCCCCCCTTAGGTTGGTTTAAAATAAATTTTGATGTAGCATCAAAAAAGAATCTGGGAGCATTTGGAGCAAGATGCATTATTAGGAAAGAATATGAAAAAGTGATTGGAGCAGCTTCAAAGAGACTAAAAGAGGTAACCGATAACGAAGTTGAAGTCCAAGCCCTCATCCTTGGCCTTCAATCATGTAATATTTATGGTTGCGATAGAGTTGAAATTAAAGGCGACTCAAGATAATCGTCAATGCAGTAAAAAAGATAAAACCACCAAACGGAAAATCAACAATTCTCATCCACAAGAATGGCCTCTTTTGCATAAGTTGGAAAGTTACACCACAAATCATATTTATAGGGAGATCATTGAAGAAGTTGTTCTTGCTAGTTGTGCAATAGATATGAAAGATGATTGTATAATTGACTCAAGTATTGATCTTTGGTCAAAACTAAAACGTAAAATAGATACATTGATGAAGATAGAAAGGACAAAAGACAAAGACCAAACTCAAGTGTTCAAATGTTAATGGAACTAATAAATATTAACAGAGCCATAAAATTTTTGAGGGAAGTGATCTCTATCCATCATTAACAGGTAAAGATTTTACTTGTGCCAAAGTAGGATAATCTCTTGATTTATAATATGGTCCCCCAGACTATGATTTACTGATTAAAAAAATTAAATATATAATATAATATACTAATTATATATGAATTAAAATAATAGTTATATTTTATTAACTAATAAGTAATAACAATTAAATAGTTAATTAATATTTAATGTATAGTTAAATAATAAAATATTAAAATTTAATTGTTAATAGCCTAATAAGCTAGTACTAAGCTAATAATATATATCAATGTTCCATGGAGTTTCTTGACGGGGACGTGTCCCCTATTAGCGACGGGTTTCAGGGACGAGGGGACCAAGGGTCTAAGTTCGGGGGTGGCGGCTGTGAAGAACCCTTCTGGCTCGACTTCAACCCTAATGCTCAAAATGCTTGTTTTTTTGTGTTTTGAAGATTTTTGATTTTTTTGAAGTTTTTGCATAGAAAGAATATAATGCAATTTTGAAAGAAATGCTTCAAAAATCTATGATAAATTCAATAAGGTGAAAAATGACACACAAAGATCCCTAAATTAATAGCAAATGGTTTTATTATACTTTCTCAGTGTTTACAATATTCAAACCCTAGCATGCAGACAAAAAGGCAAAACTGATTGCATTATTTAAAAACCTGATTTGCTGATTGCAGCAGTCCAGAATGAAGAAGATAAGGTACGGTCAATCAAAAATGTCAACTTCTCCCTCCGCCTGAAGATTGCAGATGAATCCAGAGGAATAGTCGCCCCCTTTGGTGAAGTCAGAATGCCAAGAAGTAAGGCGTCTTGCCCTAGGAAGAAAGTACGGCCCTGTACTTGATGGTACGGCCCAACAGCAGCAAATAAGACATCCGTACGGCTTGAGTAGGGATGCTAGATGAGTACTAAGCCAGCCGCTAATGATTTTCTCTTCTCCTGATGATTTTGGATTTAACTCTGAAATTAGATCTTCTGAATAAGCTCTGTAATAACTTCTGGATGAAGCTATCTCTCTGACAGGCAATAAATCAGCTGATATTTCACAGCGTTTGAACTGCAGATAATGAAGATGGCTCGTTCTCCAATGCAGACGAAAACTGAAACCCTTGGCTTTACTCTCTGAAGAAGAAATTGTCTAAAATTGATTTCATAACATACTGAATGAAGTTTCTCAAAGGAAAACTTATATCTTTTCACTTGGGTCGACTTCCTTCAAAAAAGCATCATTTAAATAAACTTTAAATTTCTCTTTTAATTTTCCAATAGTTTGGACGCCCAATTGGCCCCTTCTTCATGATGGTCGACCCCTTCCATAAAGTCACTTAAGTTATAATATTTAATTATATTATAACTATATATAATAAGCTTCAAATTAATTAATATTTATTTTGGCAAATAAATATTAATATTTCTCTCAATATAAGTCCGATTGACGAACCGTCTAAAGCTAGATGATAAGTGACTGAATCTGCATATGACCAGACCATACTGCTAAAAATAGCAGGGGTGCTTCGCTGAGTGACTCCACTTACTAAAAATAGTAAGTCAAGCAAAAGATGTCCAAACGATCCCGAACGAAAGCCAACTGAATGATTCTGATAAACTGAAGCCAAGCCAAGCCTCAACAATGAAATATTCCCCTTAATTTTTTCCCAAAATTTAACACACAAATCGGCAACCAATCACTAATTAGCGTTAGCTCCAAATGCAAATCAGCATGGAAAGTAACTCTAACCAAGAATGTTCACCAAGATCCCAATGTGGGCGAGGTGATAGCATATGGTCAGAGGATCATTAGGAATAAACTGAACTGAAATTACAATTCATCTGCTAATGCAGGCATCCACAAGCAGTGGGGATACTCCATTTATTCAGTGGGTAAGATTATTACATTATTAAAGGCGGCAAGCCAGCCATTTAAATCCTCACTTCCACTTATTAACGTGGGGGGAATACAGTCCACACAACCACTTATTTAGTGGGGGGAAACTTACAATTAAAGAAAGATGATTATTTAAACTCAACCACTCAATCGTGGGAGTATGAAATTTAAACTAATTGCAGCAAATAAAATAAATAGCTGTTAGTACTACTAATCAGCTTTACAATGAATTAAACAGCTGCAAATAAGAAAGATATGCTTCCAAATCCATCAATGGTTAGAGTAACACTTCCTCTAACTCTTACAATACAATAATGATATAAAAATGAAGCTCAAACCAGCATTATATCAAAAACTAACAAGTCTGATATAAAAATCTGCAATATGGAAATGTCTATCAGCAAACAACAAACTCATAAAAATGATCACAACTCCTAAATACCTCCAAATAAGCTGGAATGTTTTGCAAAGACCTTCTAGGAGGATGGCGCCCAAACTCAAACTACAAAACTGCATCAAAACTCAAGATATTATTCTTGCACGAATTTCAAAGCACTCATGAGATGGTACGGCCCTGTAGAGGGGCAATTTCTCTTGGAAAAATCAGAAACTTGGAATTAAAATCTGAAAACCTCCAAATATGGTCGCCATTATCATAGAAATGCAATGATCAAATACCCATAACCAAAATAAATTCATACCAAAAGCTGTATGCAAAAACCACCTTCAGCTATGACTGTATCAGCAACTTCAAAACTGAAAATTTCATCAAAATCTTCAATTATTGAGCTCAATCTGCTAGTCTGATTTGAGAAGCAACAAATGACCAACTAGGTGTTGTATTTCAAACACGAAATTGGATTGGAACTAGGAGGTAAGCATCCCTCGAAGTATTAAACAAGTTGTCATTTCGTGAAATATTCCCCTTAATTTTTTCCCAAAATTCAATAAACAAACTAGCAACAAGTCACTGATTAGCGTTAGCTCTAAAAACAAATCAGCATGAAAGTAACTCTAACCAAGAATGTTCACCAAGATCCCAATGTGGGCGAGGTGATAGCATATGGTCAGAGGATCATTAGGAGTAAACTGAACTAAAATTACAATTCATCTGCTGATGCAGGCATCCACAAGCAGTGGGGATACTCCACTTATTCAGTGGGTGAGATTATTACATTATTAAAGGCGGCAAGCCAGCTATTTAAATCCTCACTTCCACTTATTAACATGGGGGGAATACAGTCCACACAACCACTTATTTAGTGGGGGGAAACTTACAATTAAGAAAGATGATTATTTAAACTCAACCACTCAATCGTGGGAGTATGAAATTTAAACTAATTGCAGCAAATAAAATAAATAGCTGTTAGTACTACTAATCAGCCTTACAATGAATTAAACAGCTGCAAATAAGAAAGATATGCTTCCAAATCAATCAATGGTTAGAGTAACACTTCCTCTAACTCTTACAATACAATAATGATATAGAAATGAAGCTCAAACCAGCATTATATCAAAAACTAACAAGTCTGATCAGAAATAGAGAATACAGAAAATCAGACCAGCAAACTGTACATCAATGAAATGCACATAACTTTATCAATTTACCTCCAAATTGAGTGCAATCAATTGCAATGAACCTCTGAAGGATAGGCGCCCATGTCATGATGATGAAACAGCTTCAAAAAGCAACCATTAATTTACTTGCACAATTCTCAATGCTCCCAACATGGTATGGCCCTTAGCAAGGGCGATTTTGCAAGAATAAAAATAAATACTTTGAAATAAATTCTGATCTTCTATGGGAAG
Organism: Sequoia sempervirens; assembly: GCA_007258455.2. Lineage (NCBI taxonomy): Eukaryota > Viridiplantae > Streptophyta > Pinopsida > Cupressales > Cupressaceae > Sequoia > Sequoia sempervirens. The sequence goes on along the minus strand of VDFB02015579.1, from coordinate 771 downwards.
GGGTGCCCAAGTGCTAGGAATCCATATCTTCAATACCCAGAAGCATATTAAAAACGTACAAAGAGCTATTAATGAAAATCACCTTTAGCCATAAATGAACCAGCAAGCTCAAAAACTGAAAAATACTTCAAATTCTCCAACAATGAAGCTCAATGTGCACTTCTGAATGAAGCACACTCTCAATCCACGATCTAGGGAACCATAGTTTCAGGTCCGAAGAATGGAGACAAATTGCTAAGCTTTCCCTTAGCCGGATTCTGGATTTCAAACCAGCAGCATAACTTTACAATATTTTCAAAAATAATCAGCTCTTCAAACAGCAGCAATATATAAGCTTCAATTGGCAAATGAAGCAACAAGAGACTCTTCAAATTCCAAGAAGTTGAATCACTTCAACTTCCAAAAGGAATGCCACTTTAAGCATTTCACTTTTTGAAATAATAAAATATTAATCAACCTCTTTTAGGCATCCAACTTCACTTTGCAACAATAAAGCATTTAATAATTCATTAAATGCACCATTGACCCCTTAATGACCCCCTTTTAAAAACAACATGAAGTGATCATTCCTAGGCGTGGGGGTACAAATGAGAAACATAAAAATGACTAAGTATAAAACTTAATCCATGGAATAACCAAAGCCAAGCTGAAGGATATGAAAATGACTTGAAATTTTGAGATTGTGATGATGCCTCTTGCCAAAATTAAGACTTACTAAAATAGCCAAGCTATATAAATAGTAAGTTCACATCAAAACAATAAATGGCCCGA
>VDFB02015578.1:0-23243 GCA_007258455.2 Sequoia sempervirens | reverse complement strand
ATCGACCCTCAAATCGAAATTTTCATCTAATCTCTCGAGGGGGCAGTATACCAACATAATTCTTCTTGTTCAGGCAACAATGGGGCATCCAAAAAATTTAAAAAATTGAATTTTGATCTTGACAAGGTTATTCTTTGAACCAACATAGCAGGTACATTGCTTCAAAGAGGGACAAAATATAGACACGTAAAAATACTAATTGATTACTCTGGTGATCACGATTTACTAACACGGTTCATCTGAATCATCTCCTTTACTAACCATTTAATTGAATAATCTTTGTGATTAAATTCATCACATTTCATCTGTTAATAAAAAAAAAAATTATCTGATTAGATCATTCTCTTCTATTAATTAAATAAATCATTTTGTTTAATTAATCCTATAGTCCCCCTTTTAATTAAATAATTCATTTTATTCAATTAGGTTCTAAAGTCATCTCCTTTAAATTAAATAAATTAATCTTTATTTGATTTAAATATAACACCACCCTCTTTATTTAAATAAATCAAACTTTATTTAATTAAGTCAAATCATTATTCCTCTCATTTTGATTTATTTAAATCCTAAAATCTAAATCACAATGTCAAATCAACTAACTTCCATTAAAATGGATCAAATCATGATTAATGCTAACACTAATCACTCAAATCCTCTAGATTTTGCAACTTGCACATGAAAATCCATTTAATTGATTTATTAAATCTCTATTTTCATTCAAAAAGGCATCAAAGGTGGAATATTCCTCAAATTTGAAAATCTCCCCCAAAAAGGACTTGTCCATCCAACAAGGCATTAAAGGCCTCTTACATGTCCTTTTCTTGAGCCAAGTGAAATTTAATTCATCTTTCATCTCCCTCCATCATGTCACTTCTCCAATTTTGAATTTCCACCTAATTGCATTAATGTGCACATTCATTAAAATGTGCTCCACCTTTGTCCACTTACATGTTGACAAGTGGCATTGTGCTATTGGTTGGTCTTTTGTCCCACATTCATCCCTTTTGCTTATTCTTCCATCATTCTCTTCTATAAATAGAAGGCTCTTTTACTAATTTGGGATCCACAATCTTAAGCACTTGATCCACAACTTCATGCAACATCATTATCTTCATGTTTTGAATCAATTTCATCCATTGTCATCCATTTTCATAGTTTTCATCATTTCATAGCTAGGTTATGGAGAAATTTCATCAAGGAGTATCAAATCTTCACCATTGATCATCACCAAGCTTGCAAGGAATTGGGAAAGGGCTATTTTTCATGTCAAAGTAGCACCAATTCCCCCATGAGATTAAGAGTTTGAGCATTGAATAGGATTTGATAGCTTTTATTTGTGTTCTTCATGTTATTTCTTGTCCTTTGCATTTCAAATGAATCTTATGGGGAATGATATTTCTAACTTGCATATTGGACTAATATTGTGTTTGTTCTTTGTGTTTGTGTAGGTCTAGGATCATCATTCACAACTATGGAGAAAAATTTAGATAATGGTTACATTGACATTATTTCTTCACAAAATGGGGATAAACTTGCTTATATAAAATTTTGTAGCCTCCTTTCAAATATAAGGATTGTTACGACAATAGTAACAAATTGACCTATCATGGCCTAAAGCTTGCTCAAGAGAAAGGATTTAAAAGGATATGGTTGGAGGGAGATTCGTTAAACATTGCAAATTTCCTCAATAAGGTTCACCCTCCTTGTTAGTCTATCAAAAACATTATCAAGGAATCTATTTCTATACTAAACTCTTTTGAGGAGTATCATGTCTCTTACATTTATCACGAAGTTAATGGGCTTGTTGATTGCCTAGCCAACATTGGGGTGTCCTCTCTGCCTAAGTGATGGGATTTAAATGACCCCTTTCCCATTGAAATTCAAAATCTCATACGAATGATAAAACTTTACAAGATGGCACAGGTAATTTGTCCTAAAGGTTCTCGCTTAATGCATAATCATGCCCTCATTAAGATGAATAGACATGTGTAGCTCAACTCCTTTCCAATAAATGATGGAAAAGCTTATGGAAAGATTCCATGATTAATGTTTATGTTGACATTCGATCCTTTTGATGTCAGGTACTCACGGATTGTGGACCATGTTTTTTTGGGCCTCATTCTTTGCTTCTAGAGCTTTCTCTTGGTTACCAATCTATTTTGGGTGAGCTCTATGTTGTTTCTGGCTAAGGTGAAGATATGTGTAGAGTAGAGCTTGTTACCTATGAAGAGACTAAAGAGAATGTAATGGTCTAGGAAATATTATCTACAAAGGTGGAGTAACCCCCTACATTCATAAATTACATGGGTTCAATTCCCAAATTTCCCAAGTGTTCATTAATGGTTGGAATAATAGAGTTTTGAGAGTTTATGGAATGGAGTTTAATATCATGGAGGATCTCATTGCAAATATTATTGGTTTAACTTCTAAAGGTAGGAAGTTCTACAGAGACAGGTTGGCATCCAACTTAGTCATGAATATTTTCTTCAAAGGGAAGTAGAAGGAGAGACTTAAAAAATTGGCTCATGGAGGTTATGACAAAAAAACCATCAAACCTATCTGAAGGGACTTGGTGATTGTGATCATGAGGTATTTAACTCTTGATGGGAGATTCTCAACAGTTTAGGGTTTTCATTTTATTATTTTAAATCATTTTAGGCAGAAGAAATTGGTCTCCTTTCCATATTATTTGCTTCTATCTTTGGAAAACGAGATTAATGAACATAAAAAGAACCCTAATAATCCAATTCTTCATGAGGGTTTAATTTTGTTGATCATGGAATATGAAAAATCATACTATGTTCTTGAAGCCCCTAAAAAATTGGCCAAAGTCTACACATGGTTAAGGATGTCTCTCTAAGGTATGAACTGGGAATGACTCTGAGACAAGGATTGGATGGAAGAAGGCTCCGAATCTATGGAAGTTTCTTTGAACACCCTAGAGGATTTTGATAAGTAGCCTAGAAAAAATGCAAAGAAGGACATCCAACCCTCTTGGTTGGGGGCCTCTCAAGCGGATATGGAAGGTCATGAAGCTCCTTCAATGGTTGCTAAGAGAAAAGGTAAGAAAGCCCAAGTTGTTGAGTCTATCATCCAAATTCCTCAAGAAAGAAGGGGAGCCAAAACTCTAAAAAGGATGAGCTTTCGAAACCACCTAGTGATCTTAAGAGGAAGAAATATGTTAAGAAAGGTACCAAAGGAGCCAAGGTTAAGGGTTCTATGGTGAAGAAAAATCTTAAGATTGGTTGTGAGGAGGGCCAAGAGGATATTGCAGAAGTTGTAGCTAAAAATGGTAAGGAAAAGGAATAGGGTGTTATTGTGATTGCTGGAGGGAATCCTGAGATGACAATGAAACCCTATGAGGAGTTATTTGATGATAGGGATGGAAATGAGATGGTGGATCTCCTTAAGTCCCATGTTGTTGTTGAGAAAGAGCCCACTAAACCCAAAATCATAATTCCAAGTACTGTTCACAAAGGAAAAGAGTAAGTGTCTCTTCAAGGCTACATGCATCAGAAGGTCCAATTTGAGGGGTTAGACTGCTTATCTATAGACACTAACATCTTCAACTATAATAAGGAAGATAGAATTTTCTTGGGGATGGTGAAAGATGGGTCTATGTTCCTTTTTAAGCCTTTTAAATGGTTATTTTTTGAAGTTAATCAAATTAATATCAAAGTGCACTCATTGGCCAATATAAATGTTGGTATTATAAACAACAATAATTTGGAGGCTATTGTGTATAATTAGATCGAATATGAATGCTATCCCCAATAGGGTAGCTAACGATGTGTTGAAAATGAGGAAAGATCATGAAATAAAGATTGCTTCTCGTGAGGAGATTGGTAAAGTTCATAAAAAAATGAATGCATTGTTGAAAGTCAATCAATCCTCACTTTAAAACAATGTGTAGGGGCTGGCTTTGTTGAATGAAAAATATTGCAAATGGACGAGGGACTTGACTATTAAGAGAAAAGATGTTGATGGAGATGTGGGTGACAGTATGAAGGGAATGCAAAGTTGGTCATGGATGTTGTCCCAAGCATTCGAACAAGGAGCATGACAAAGAAAAATACAGGGATTCTGGTTCAAGAATTGGCTGAGGTTGTAGATGTGCAAGAGCATATGATTACCAATGACTTGGAAGCTATGAAGATCTTGAAAACCCTTCAATAGTTTGTGTTTTTTTTGTTTTTTTGTTGTTTGTTTGTTGATGGTGTGTTGTTGGCTTTGTAAAGTTTCATCTTAATGGCAGTTGTTTTTGTTTTGAGGTTGTTAGTTTATTCTAGTATTTTCTTTTAGTAGCCTGTTCATTTGTAAAGGGTTTCAGGTCCCTTCAAAACCTATTTTTTCGTTAATCAAAAATAAATTGACATCTCTTCATGTCAAACATTAATATATATGCATGTCTATTAATGAATAAGATATACCGCATTCATTTTGTGATGCATAATAAATAAATGTTGAAATCAATGGAAAATCCCACTAAAGATTGCTTCAACTTTATCAATCCATAAAGCACAAAGTATACCAATCAATAAAACAATAATCAACATTTAAAATATATAGTCAAGGTCTTGCATTCACAACAATCTCACAAATTCAAAGATTGTTTGGTCATGAGTCTCCCAAGCATTCTCATTCTAACGATACACACATATGCAAAACAAAATGTATATAAACCTATAGAAATATTAGGAACAACTCTAAACAATATAAAAAATAATTCTTCAAAATCCATTTCATAGCACTTATCACTAAATATACAAAGATAAATTCTTCTAATAAACAAAGTAATATAAAATATAATGTGATATATATATTTTTAAATTATAACAAAATCTTATATTTCTTTCAATTCTTTTCAAAATACATAACAATTATCTTCCAACAACAAACAAATAAATATAAAATATAATGTGACATATTTTTTAATTAAAAATGATAACAAAATATTATATTTCTTTCATATCTTTACAAATACATAACAACTATCTTCCAACTACAAACAAAAAATTGACTAGCACTGTATTCTTATTGTAATTGAATTCTCCTTCCAATAAAAAATAATTAATTAAAAATCATGTCCATTAAACCTTCAAATCCAATTGCAACTAAAATATATAGTATATATTGTCTACACTTGAATTTTCCTTGTTCTAATATTTATAACACCTTCCACTTTTGTCTAGGAACAACGCAGCATGACGCAAGCAATGACGTCACAACAAAGGTTTCCCCATATGACTAAATCTTTCCTTAAAAAAATTAACGATAATTTCTCACTTTGGGAGGTTGTTGATTAAAGTAGGGCCCACAACTCTATTTATTTGTTATTTATTATTATTATATAATTTATTTATTTTTCCTCTTATGTAAGCGCATCTCATCATTACTTAAGTAGCGGCTTTGACTCTCCACATAAATCCGAAAAATATAATTTATTTTTTATTTATTTTTTAACTCAGCAAATGAATATACGAGGGGGTGCTATCAAGGCCTCTATTCAATTAAACAAGAGTTACGTACCCATTACCATGTTTGTTAAATAGTGTCATAATAATATTATGAAAGTCTATGGAATCTCATATTTTTAATATTATTAAAGTTAAATTTATATTTTATTAGAGTTGATATAATTGTAAAAGAGAAAAGTCTATATTCTTTTTTATTTGTGAGTGAACGTTAAAAAAAATAATAAGTTGCATATATAAAAGTCATTATCCTACTAACACATCATATAAAAAAATTAATTTAATGGCAATATTTTTGTGGCATATCAAATGTTGCTAGAGACCAAAACAATTAGTATCAAAACTAGCGATAGACATGTGGAATTGTATGGTGGAAATAGATGAGGCTATCAAAGGATTTGCATAGTAAGGAAAGGGTAGAGAGAACAAAGAAGTACCCAGTTAAATTAAATGTGGAGAACACAGACATATTACAAGGAATTGTGGAACTAAGGGTCAAACAAAGTAACCTAGATTCTATAAGGTTTTCACAAGCAATTCTATCATCCATCCAATTTAGGGACACAATTCTATGGGTTTAAGTTAGAAACCCTCCATCCATGAATAATCATTGAGGAGCAATGCAAAGGTTAGTGACCACTGGTGGGAGATCCCTACATGAAAGAATGTTAAAATAAGAAGTGGAAGTAGATAGAAAGAACATAAATATGACATTTAAGGAGTTGGAGGAATTTAATATAGGTGTACAAGACTGAAAGGAGCTATTAAAGAAGAAAACACTAAAAACATTGACATTAAAATTATGGAAAAATTCATTTGATGTTAATAATCAAGAGAGGAACCAACACTATGGAAGGAGAGGAGATAATGGAAGTAGAGAAAAAGCAAAAGAATGGATGTACAAACATGTTGAAGTGCTTAAGATGGTTGCATATGACAATGCTAAGCTAGTGGTAAAGTTGTAAGGTAGGGGTAGTCTAGGTGTATATGATGCTTTGAGGAGAAAATAAGGTAAATAGGTGGTGTAAGTTTAAGGATAGTTTAAAAGTAGCCACACAAAAAATGAGAATTTTTTACAAGATAATTCATTGATAGAAAATAAAAGCTAGATGTTAAAATAGATGTACAACCTAATGGTTGTTGAAAATAAGGTGAAGCAAAGTTGTAATAATAACTTATGAATGTGTTTGTAAATCTGAAAATTAGATTAACCAAATGAGATATATGAGATTGCACATTCAATACTAATGTAAAAATAAAAAAAACCATAAGAGACCAGATTTACGTAGACAAACCCTTTTGGGAAAAAAATCCACATAAAAAAGAGGGCAAGTATATTATTAATCTTCAATGAAGAGATACACAACAATACATTTTGACACTATTATTCTCTAATCAACTTGACAACACCCTGTTACCTGCAAAAACTAAACATAAAACTAGCATCTCATGGCTCCAATTTATAGAAACTTGCGGGAGGGAAAACCATAATGGTAACCTAAAACAAGAGGAAAATACCACTTGCAAAAACCCTCCCCTAGAATAATGGGCAGCCAATAGACATAATAAAATAAATTAATTATCTTCACATGGCTCCAACATGGGTGCCTAGCCCATAGCCAATCAGACCTTTTCCTTTTTAAATGCTTTGTAACTTCCTGATGAATTTTGATCACAAAATAGGACAATATTTCACCTTCCAATCTTGGGTACCCAACACATTACTGTTCACATTCCCAAAAGTAGACACCTAAAAATAATCTTATCCCATTTTTCCTTGTAAGCATCACCAACACATATTCACCTCTTTGAAATGAAATTATAATTTTTTCAATAATAAATGTCTTTCCTCTCATGTCCTCTAGAACACTTTCCAAGGAACGTGGAGACACATGAATAACATAGGAATGTAAGGTTAATGTCACCTTTCCTAACATTCTCCCACTTGACATGTTATACATTGCAATTACATCCAAGAGATACAAATAATAAAATCAATTATAGTGATCAAGGCCCATGGCCTTCCTACATCAAGAGAACTTATTTGTGATCACTGGATTTGTAAGTGAATCTATAATATTATCCAAAGTGTCAACTTTTTCAATAAAGACTCACACAAAGTGATATTGAACATCAACATGCTTAGTACGAGCATGATCAATACATAGAATTTTTGGTCAAACAAATAGCGTGCTCTGAATGTCACATCCAACCCTCACTATCCTGTAATCAAAACCAATATCATTACCAATTCTTTGTATCCATACCACCTCCTTAGAGGCATGTGTAACATCGATATACTATGCTTCAGTGGTGGACAATGCAAATGTAGAATATCTCTTACTCATCCAACTTGTTGCTCCTCCAAACAAAGTAAACACATAGCCACTAGTGGACATCTGACTCTCCAAGTCACTTGCCCAATCTACATCAACAAACCCATATATGTACAATGACTTGACCACATCATCAATACCATGATAAACCAAACAGTAATCAAAAGTACCCCACAAATATCTAAACAACCTTTTAACAAAAGTCCAATACTCTCTACCAGGGTTAGATGTAAACCTACACAGAACTCCCATTGCTTGGGCTATATCTAATCTAGTGCAAACCATTACATGCATCCATTAAACTACTAATGAAACTACCATAAGGAACCTTAGACATCTCATCAAAATCATCAACAAAATTAGGACACATGTCTAAAATCAACTTAGTATCAACCAAAAATGGAATATTTACCAACTTACAATCTTCCATCTTAAATATCTTCAAAATGGTGTCAACATACTTACTTTGACTTCACCAAAGATTTTTGTGAAATTGATATTTGTTGATCTCCATCCCAAGGATATATTTTGCAGCCCCCAAGTCCTTAATATAAAATGTGCCAAAAAGTTGAGACTTGAGCTCCCTAAACATAGCCTTGTTGTTACCAACAAATAGTTCATGTCATCAATAGACAACACAATAATTAGCATATTATCATCAATAACCTTAATGTAAACATAATACAGTCCTCCTCGCTCCTAACATAACCCAAATTTAATGCATAGGAATCAAAATTTTGGTACCACATCCTCGGTGACTATTTCAAACCATACAAAGATCTCTTTAGCCTACAAACAAAGTTTTATTTTTCTTTTACAACAAAACCATCAAGATGTCACATATAAATTTCCTCGTCAAGATCCCCATGCAAGAAAGCAGTTTTAACATCCATTTTCTCTATATCAAAATCAGAAGTAGCAATAGATTTAATAGGAATCTAATAGAAGTCAATTTAGTAAAAGGAGAAAAATTTCACCAAAATAACTCACTCTCTCTAGGAGCAGTCCTTCGCCACCAATCTCGCCTTGTATTTCTCTAACCAACCATTTGCACCAAATTCCTTTTTAAACACCCACTTACAACCAATGGGATTCCTTTAGGAAAACTAACAAGATCCCGAGTGTCAGAACTATCCAAGTCCATCATCTCCTCTTGTACATGAGCATGCATCCAAGAATCACTTTCCTCTAAAGAGAGAGCCTCCTTGAAAGATCTAGGTTCATTTTTCAGTACTCAACAAAGAAAATACACAAGGAAATATGGTGGGTTATACCTGTCAACTAGATTTTGTTGCCTTGTGGACCTCCTCAAGGTAGGAGTAATGGGCTCTACATGTTCTTCTTATTTTTTGTGCCCATCCAGGTGCGCATCCTCTAAACTCTTTGAACCCTCTTCTTCTTCTCCATCCTCGGATCCATTTGATTGTTCTTCCATATGTGCATCTTATTGCTTCTCAATCTTTATCTGGAAGCATACTATTTTTGTCTTATCTTTCTCCTTTGGTTGTTCTTCTCCTGAGTAAGCTCTAAACTCCTTGAAAATCACATCTCTAGAAAATATTATTTTACGAGTTAGAATATTCCAAAGCTTATAACATTTTACATTCTCACCATAACCAATGAAGATGTATTTCTATATTTTGGATCCAACTTAGATCGCTTCTCTTGAGGCACATGAAAAAAATCCTCACAACCAAGACCCTTAAGTGTGAAATAGATGGCTTTCTACCTATTCACAAGGAGTTTTATCAATAATATTTGAACAAGGAGATCTATTAATTAAATAACAAGGAATACCTACAAATTTTACCCAAAAGCATCTATCACGCTTAGTAGGTCACTCAACATGCTCCTAGCTATTTCCATCAAGGTTTAATTCATTGTTTCTACTACCCCATTTTGTTGAGGATTATAAGGATTAGTCTTCTATCAAATAATACCTACATGCTTACAAAGCTCATCAAATTCCCTAAAACAATATCCACCCTCATTGTAAGATCTCAACACTTTTATCTTATAATCTGATTGCTTCTCAATTGCGACCTAAAATTTCTTATTTAACTTAGTGAAAACTTTAGATTTTGAAGACATAAAATAAATCCATGTGTATCTCGAGACATCATCAATGAAAGAGAAATAATGTTGATATTTACCTTTAAAGAGTCAACAAGCATTTTCCCACATACATCTAAATAAATGATCTATAATAATCTCTTTACCTTATTAGTTCCATGAGGAAATAATAATTTATTATGTTTACCAAACAAAAAATGCTCACAAAAAACATGCTTACCAACAGAATAATCAGAAATACCATCAACCAATTTTTTTTAAGAATTGTCCTAAGACCTTTTTCACCAATGTGACCCAGCGTATGGTGCCACAATATACATGCATTTTAAGTGTCAGTTGCATTGATATAGAGTTACAAAATGTAGAGGCATGTATCTTGGACAAAGTCCATATCCGAGATCTTTTAGCTATCACCAAACTCCATCTTACCAACCTGCAACCAAACTTTTCAAATGTCACATGCATTCCAAAATAATTCAACTTGGATATTGAAAGTAAATTTCTTGCAAGTCTTGGAATATGAAAAACAATATCAAGGGTTTTAATCTTCCCATCACTGAAAAACAACTTTTCCTTTCCCTTACCAATAATCTTTTTCATACTATTATCATCAAGGAAAACATCACCCACATCATGATCTTTGTATGTAGTAAACCACTCCTTGTGAGGCTCATCATATAGTAGGAGAAACTTGAATCAATAAGCCAAGCATCATTATTAATAGTATTAGTTGAAATAAACATAACATCAAAATCATTATCGAAGGAATTTTATGTGGAGGAATCGACATTCTTTTTCCTGTTCGTATGATCCTTCTTCACATGCACTCTTTGCCAAAATTCCAACACTTTACTATGTTATTTCTTTGGGTTTAAGAATGTCCTTTAGACTTATCCCTCTTTTTATCCCCTTTAGGCCCTTTATCTTTGGACCTACCCTACACATGCAAGGCATCTTGGGAGCCAACATTCATAGACTTTCTCCTCATCTCCTTTGAAAGGATTATGGAAAGCATGTTTTCCATATTTGGCTCTACATTACCACTACTTATGGAAACAATTAGATTCTCCCAAGATTCAAGCAAAGAACAAAGAAACAAGATACATTTAACATCTACTGATTCAAGATGACCTATAATCAAGTTAAATCAATTTAAATGATCTACAATTGAATCACCATCTTTCATCTTTAAAGAATACAACCATCTTTTGAGATATAATTTATTAGATCGACTTTTAGTTTGGTAGATTTCACCTATCCTCTTCCACAACTTGTACATGTGGTGTCTTCTATGGAGAAATTCAAGAGGAAAGAATCCTCAAGACACAACTGAATGTTTCCTCGTGCCTTCTTATCCGACTTCTTCCAATCTTCATAATACATTGCAGCTAAATTTGTTTCTTGTGAAATTTTCAACCACTAATCTCTCTCGTCAAGGAGATCCTCTATCTTCAATTTCCACATCTCGTAGCCAATTCCATTGAATTTCTCAATATCTTAGCGAGAGGTAGTGGCCATGATATACAATCTTCTTCACAAATTTGTAATGAATAGCAAAACAAAATCTCCCATTGATCCAAAAAACCTTCAACACTTAAGAGAAAAGCACCACTCTCTCAACATAAACATTAGCTCTGATACCAAATGTTGAAACCAAGGTGAAACAAAGCTGCAATAATAAATTACGAATGTGTTTGCAAATCTGAAAATTAAGTTAAATAAACAAGATATATGTGATTGCACAATCAACACTAATGTAAAAATCAAAAAACCATAAGAGACACCAAATTTACATGGAGAAACGCTTTCAAGAAAAAACTCCACATGAGAAAGAAAGAAAGTATATTCTTAATCTTCAATGAATAGATACACAACAACACTTCATTTATATTTTTTGATCAACCCAACAACACCCTATTACCTACAAAAACTCAATGTAAAACTACCATCTCATAGCTCCAATTCTCCAACTTCCTTATGCATGTTTTGTATGTGGGTGAAAAATTCTATTGCTTCAACACTTTGAATTGAAATGTCTTTGCTACCCCTTAACTTTCCACTCCCCTAAGATTGCATTCCTACACAACTTTGAAAATATTTTTTTTAAATTTGCTCTTATTTTAATTTAATATTATAAACAACTCAACCTAAACCAACACTTAATCTCATTGCTTGGGCTTATCATGTACTAAACATCTAATCAAATTTCATCATTGATGACCTCAATTTGTCTTGAACTAAAATCCTACCCGATTCCCATCTTCCACCAAAAGTGACCCATAATTTTGTGTGTTGGTGACTATTTTTATTACTTTTTATATAATTTTTATTATTTTCCAATGTACAGGCCGAAACTCCCTCTTATGTAAGCGCACCCCATCATTGCTCGAGTAGCGGCTTGGACTCTCCACATATATCAGAAAAAAAAAAAATTATTTATTTATTTTTTAAATTAGCAAACGAATGTATAAGGGGGTGTTATCAAGGCCTCTATTCAATTAAACGATAAGAGATTTCAAGATGGGGACATTTGTTTGACATAAATGCTAAAATATTAGACAAGAGTTACGTACCCATTACTATGTTTTTTAAATAGTATCATAATAATATTATTAAATTTTATGGAATCTTATATTTATAATATTATTAAAGTTAAATTTATATTTTGGAGTTTATGTAGAAGAAAAAGAGTTTTTTTTTATTGGGTATAAAAAATTTTGAATTTAGGATTGTGTTTATAAAAATATCATTTTATAGTATTTGCATATCATATAAAAAAATAATTTAATGGTAATATTTTTGTTGCATGTCAAATCTTTCTAGAGACCAAAACAATTAATATTAAAACTAGTACTAGACACATGAAATTATATGGTAGAAATAGATGAGACTATCACAATGGGTAACAAGAGGGTTTTGAAGGCTAAGGAAGGGGTAGATGGTATGCATAAGTCCCCAATTGATTTAAATGTGGAGAACATAAACATATTACAAGGAATTGTGTAACTAAGGGTTAAGAAAAATAGCCTAGGTTCCATAAGGATTCTGCAAGCAATTCTATTCACTATCCAATCTAGAAACATAATTCTATAGGCTTAACTAAAAGACCCTCCATCCATGAATAATCATTGAGGAGCAATGCAAAGGTTGGAGACCATTGTGGGAGATCCCTAGATGATGAAGTGGTAAAAGAAGTGGTACTAGATACAAAGAAGAATAAAAAAATGGCATCTAAGGAGTTGGAGGAATTTAATATAGGTTTACAAGACTAAAAGGGGACATCAAAGAAGAAAACACTAGAAACATTGACATTAACATTAGAGATGGACAAAACTCATTTGACATTAACAACCAAGGAACCTACACTATGGAAGGAAATGAGAGATAATGGAGGCAAAGATAAATCAAAAGGGTGATTATCCAAACAAGTTGTAGTGCATAAGATAGTTGTATATGACAATGTTAAGTTAGTGGTGAATTTTCATAGTAGGGGAAGTCTAGGCATGTGATACTTTGAGGAGAAAATAAGATAAACATGTGGTGTAGGTTGTGGGAGAAATTACAAAAGAAACCACATAGAATGATAAATTTGTGTTTATTTAGATAATTCATTGCTAGAAAATAAAAGATATATTAATAGATGAGCAACCTAATGGCTAGATAGTGAATGGTGGGTTAGATTTGGGTGTATAAACCTTGAAATATTGGAATGAAGTGGTTAGGAGATATTGTGAAGACCCAAGTTACAATTAGCATCATATGATTTAAGTGGATGTTGTCGTGTAACACCCTCTTTTGAAAAAAATAGTTTAATTATTAATGAGACTAATAGTTATTATACTATTGTTGATAATTGGATATGATTACAAAGACATTATTATTGGCATGCGTGCCAAATTAAATAATTGGTGAATTTAAATTATTAATATTGGAAAAAATAACTAATGAATTGTAAATCTAGATGGGATTTTTATTTGTGCAAAATTTGTGAAAAAATAACCCTAACCCCAACCCTAACCCTAACCCTAATCAAATTCTTAACCGTAATTGTAATCATAACCTTAACACTAACAATAACCTTAAACCTAACATGAATTAAATTGTAATCCCAAGCTTCATTGTAGAACCCTAAATTTTCTAAAAAACTAACCCTAATGCTAACCCTAACCTGACCATTAACCATAATCGTAATCCTAACCATTAACCATAATCTTAACCTTAACCTTGCCCTAATCCTAACCATAAACCATAATCCTAACCCTAACTCTAACCAAATCCATAATTTTAACCCTAAACCCTAACCCTAATCTCATATCTAATCCCAACCATAACCATAATGAGAACTCTTAATCTAACCCTAAACCCTAATCTAATCCTAAACTATAACCTAATCCAACTCTAATCACAAACATAATTGCACCTCTAAACTTAACCCTCAACCCAAGTTTAATTTTATTATATTATATACATTATATATTAATATATACATTTTATCATATATAATAGTAATTATATTGCTATATATTTTAATATGTAGTATATTATATTATCTACATTTTTATTTATTTTTCAAAAATATTGAAGAAATATTCTATTTTTATGAGATATTTTCATTTTTTGTTTTGTTAATATCTATATTATATAATATATAATATTAATAACATTACTATATATTTTAGTATTTAATATATTATATTATCTACATTATATATTTTAATATATAATATAATATATTATATTATCTATATTATATATTATAATATATAATATGTATTATATCTTTTCTTTTCTTTTTTGAATTTTTTTTTGAAGAAATATTCTATTTTTTAAGATTTTTTGTTTATTTAATATGTATTATATTATTATCTAATATAATATATTGTTACAAATATATCTTTGTTTTTAGATTTTAAATGGAAAATATTTAAAAACAATGAAATGGTCAAAATGAGTCTTATGTTAGATCATAATGGAGTCTTATGTTAAATTTATTTATTTATTGATATAGAGAATGTTGGGAAAAATGTACTTTTAAAATAAGAATTATTAAATGACACTATTGTCTAGATCTCATTAAGTAATCTCATTAAATAAAAGATTAAAAGAAACTCATTTGAGAAATTTAGGAGTGCTATAATTATCAAAAGACATGATTACATTATAAAATATTGATACATATGTTTTGTAATTTGTGTAATTTCTTATGAATCTTGTATGTACTTAATTGCAAATTAGTGAAACCAAAAAAATATATTAAAACATCTTATGAACAATTTTACTCAACATCTTAATAAAAGTTTACATTTCTTTTTAAATAACACTACAACCTACATACTAATAATTATATTATATTAAATCTCTTTTCCTTTTAAATAAATTTATTTAATTTGAAACAAATAAAATTAATTTTCCATAATATACACGTTTACCTCATTACACATGGATATAACTCCAACTATTTATAAATCTTAACCAAAATAGAAAATGCATGACAAACTAAAGAGAGTAACAAAGATAATAATGAAGAAAAACATACTACGTGATATTGGTTTAAGCCAGTAAGAAATCTGAACACGGATAAACATCATTCAGTGACCAACGTTGTGTAAGAGGCCAGTATCACTGATTTTTTATAGACTAAAACTAGACGGATGAGAATACTGGAGACGGAAGATTTAACGACATACAACAGCCATAGGATGGACGGGATGGAGTCACTAAGAAATACAACATATAATAATTAAGAAAAACAGACTGGTGCGATATCTGGACATGGATAAACTTCCCTCAGTGACCGACTTGGTGTAAGAGGTCAATATCACTGATTATTTAGGGAGGAATACTAGATTGACGAGAAAGCTGGCGACACAGTCGTGGAATCAGTAGGGCTTCTGCTCGTTGACATTCCCAGGCGGATCATAGTTGCAGGTGATGAAAATGCCGCCGTCATTACATTTAACACGAGCACAGCCAAGCTTCTGCGAATTCTTCCACACCACTTGAGTATAATGTCCGCACACTTTCCCTTGTGCGCATGAATTGGAATTATAATCGTAATATTGCTTTTCGTTAACCCATGCACTGACGGCATCTGCAGGCGAGAATTCGGCACCATTTCCCCCGAAAAGATTTTCTCCATACTGACCGTTGGAATGCTGCATAGCACAGTCCGCCATGCGTTGATTAGCATAGTTCTGCGCGTAGGCAGCGACAGTATCATCCCACACTAGAGGACCAACGCCCACTTGAGACCTCGCGTTGTTGTGAGGACTTAAAAACTGTGCTTGCAAGTCTTGCCCTGCGCATAAGTGCAGGAAGCTGAGGACCAAAACAAGCCACATGAACGACATCTTCATCATCTTTAACAGATACTCTTTTTCTTGAGAATGTCTAAGCAAACGCTGCTATTTATAGCTGAGCAACGGGATGGATTGATTGTAGTTTGTGCTTATTATCAAAAGCCTTTTAACAAATCAAACTATTTATTCAGCTAATTTTTCGCAATGCCCGGTAAACTATTTATTATTAAGCTCTTTCACATATGTTCCCACTGCACAAGCGTTATTGTCAACATATGCTTTGAATCGTCAAGGATACGTTGAATAATTAAATTTAGTTTACTTATGCCGTGCAATTTTTTCCCGCAAATATTATGAAACTGTCAGTCCGCGCCGGAAGAGTGTAATTTACTTTACTTATGTCGTGCAATATTTTCCACAAATATTATGAAACAGTCAGTCTGTACAGAAGGGTGTAATTTACTTATGCCGTGCAATTTTTTCCACAAATATCTGGCGACATCTTGTTAAATTACGGCTTTCTCACGAGATAAGAATGGAAGAAGTTTAGAATGGATTTGACCAAAGGTAAGAGACCGCTGATTTCCACAAAGGTAAAATAATATTTGTTAGTGTGAAATTGAGGATGAATTCGTTGTGTGCTAAAAGAAACTTCATATCACATGCCAATGTATCTAGAATATCCATACAAAGTGGTCTAAATTACAATTCTACTTTATGTCTTTATATTCATATACATATAAATTTACATATATTAGCACTTGTATTACGGGGTGCAAGGAATATGCCGATAGAATGATATATCTAGTTGAAAATGGTAAGGTGCTATTTTATATTAATGTTATATAAGTATTTCTTATTGTTTTATAATTGTGTCTAGCTTTTTTATTTCAATCTATGTTACATGGGGGCCTTAGAAGAGGACTTGCATCATATGTGACGAAGAGTGCAGAGGACATGACACCAAAATAAATATATACATTTTCAAGTGATCCTCAACCTTATTCCTTGCACTTTTAGAGACACCTTTGTAATGTACTTGACTCTTCATCTTCCTATTTTCTAAGCATACATAAAAATATTAAGAACATAAACAATTATATGATTTAATTTTTCTCATATTAGTTTATATGATGTAATACAACTCACTGATATGATCTCAAACCCTTCTTTGATTTATGGATTAAATATATAGAAAAGTAAAAAAAATTACAATTTAAAGCCTGCAAGACACACACATACAATTATATGTTGAAGATGAAATTCTATTGACCAAAGGAATAGTGGTGTGAAGGGCTTAAGATGCATTTTCATGTATGCTTAAGAATTTCAAAAGGCCCACCAAATAAAGCGGATGGGAAGTAGAGGTGAGTGAACAATCAAAGATTTATCAATTATGCAAGACCATTACAACTTCATAATGGAATAAATGATGACAACATAGTACCCACACATTAAAAATTTTGATGCTAAGGCTTAGAACAAAGATTAAGAGGGGTATGAAACACAACACGCCACAATTATTCAATGGGCACATTAAAGAAGATCTCAAAATGGTTAGCAATACTGAAGTAACATAGAAGGTAAAGTTAAAGAAAAACATTGAACATGTTTCTTTTATAATTATTCTTTTTCTTTTTATCCTTCTTCTTTTTTCTTTTCCATTGACACATACGACAAAATAATAATAAAACTAGTTTCTACAAATGAATACTCTCATATCTCTTAAAATGAGACCCACATAACAAAATATTTATATTTTAAATTATTACTCCAAAATTACAATAAAGAAGCTTATTGTTCATAAACAATTATGGCTGAACATAAAGCTCAAAAAGAGAAAACAAATACCAATACTTCCACAATGGTTTAAACCTTAGGATTGCCTGGCTACATAACATTCAACATTTTTGAAAATTATTCTTCCTTTCTCACAATCACAAAGCTTAATAAATTGCAATAAGAACACAAGTGTTGAAAAACAGGATAAAACTTGCAATAAAAAATATGTTGATAATTTTATGCATCCAAATTTACAAAGTAATAAATCATAGCTGAAACAAGATTACAAAAGATATGCAAACCATAACACAAGAATTACATGGAGAAACCCTTGTGGGAAAAAATCTCCACACCCAAAGAGATCCAAGACTTGTATTAATCCTTCAAACAAGTTACATCACTCCCTTTGAATCACTACACCACTTCATGGCTTCTACAACCTGCAACTTAACTTATTTTATCTTCAACTCAAGCACTAAATATATAGGCATGAGAGAAAACATAAATCAAGAATGATTTCCAAAACCATTTAGTTATAAATCACAAAGAAAAGAAACTTTCTCTTCCAACTTGTGATTTTATCCATTTTTTAGTAATGTGCACAAGCAACTAAAAATCTGTTTTATCTTTTTCCAAACTCACATTTATCTTCCCTTTTTTTCATGCTCTTTCTAATTTGACAATTAAACACTTTGCAAGTTGTCATAGTTGTATTTAGCAAATTTCATGACAAGTAAAAGATAATTACAAATTGCCAATTAATAATTAAAAAACAAAGCAAGATTGAGACATTTTCTCAACAACAAGAAAAATAATATTTTAACATGCAAAAGCAATGGTTCCAACAAATCGCAACAACAGATAATTTTTTCTTTGCTTGCAACAACAAAACAAACCTTTGACCATTCATGTTTACACTAGTCTCAGCTTCTTCTCATCCTCTTGTAGCCACTAACATTGTTGTAGTAAACCAATTATGCATAAAATAACATGCAATTCTGCAATTTTTTCAGTCTTATAAATGGTTTTGTTCAACATTGAATCTTGTTATATATCATTGACATGTTGGAGCATTTATAGTTCATGAATTGAAATAAATCTCCATGTACAAAACACATATATAAAATATGAAACACCTATAACACGTAGGTAACTGGTAAGATGGATGGTCATGATAAATAACAAATATATTGCAACAAATGAATATTTACACTACCATTTTGGATGTTAGGTCCACCAAGGTTTCTTTTCATGGAAGCGTTTCTAAATGCTATATACTATACATATAAAATAACATAAAAGAGAAATAACTACTCTCTAAGTGCAACCTTCAAACCCACCCAAATAGGCTAAAAACTAAAAATATTGGAAAGCTTGAAAGATAGTAGCAAAATATTGAGAGATGTGGGCTACAGAAAGAAGGAGAAAAATTAAAACTTTAAAAGACAAAGAACTAAAAATTATAGAGAGATTATAGAGTCGGTCATGGCCAGACAATTTATTGACTCTTCTAGCAACATGACCTTGAGAAAATCAGACAGCTAGAAGCTCCTAGAGCATGAAGGGCAAGTTGGATGATGTTTATGATTTTGTACAGTGATAAATTTTTTTGCAAAATATCCCTTAAATTGTTGGCACAATGTTTATTTCTATTTTACTTTTCTTCTGTGCTAGATGGTTTTTTCCCCCCTTTAAATTGGATAAAATGAGGTTACTAAATGTAAGTTTTCCCTAGTGAATGTTGATCCATCCTATTTGGCTTTGTCCCCATCATCTTTTCAAGCTCCCAATGAGGATGATGATTTATCCATATCTTGGGTTTAAGAGGGAACACATGCAAGGTGACATAATATATATTGAGATGTGTACATGAATGTTGGAATTTATTAATATGCTTAATATCCTATCTTCCATGGTGAAGCATTTGATTGGACAGAGGTAGTACAAAAAATGGAGAACTGGCTAATTGAGAACCATGGCTATCAAGTATAGAGCTGTGGGAACTTTTATAAGCGTTTACTATAAAAGTAAGAAGGGAACAAAAACTGAGGAGGTGGTTCAAGAGGAAGGGCAAAGAAATACGACAGTAGATATGTTGAATTAGATCAACCTATGGAATAAGCATAAGAGTCATGATGTCTAGAGGGCATATAATTTTGATGTGGGTTTCTTATTTCAACTCCTTTTATGACAATTTATGTCTTTTTGCTTGTCTTTTAAATGGTTAATTTGAAATTTCAAGTTCATATTAAGTTTGTAGGGAACTTAGAATTGAAGAATTTGGCACAACACAATCATTTTATAAAGTATAAAATGGTATTGAAAGTTTTCACAAGATAACTATTTTTTATTTGTTCAATAAGATAATATGTTATATGACAACATAGTATCAGAATTTAAATATTCTTCATTTGTGTAGGTTCTTTTTATTGAGAAATATATATAACTAATTTATTAAAAAACATCAAATTCATTTTTGACATATGTAAAAATTAAAATATTTCATGAAATTTAGGCAAACAAATTTTTATATTTCTTAATACTTGAGGAAAAATATATACTATGTTAATAGATTTGAAATAAATAAATCTTTCTTAATTTTTAATACATTCTTTTCTTCCATTTGATCAAATTAGACAATTTCATATACCACATCATGTCTAGATTTTTAATTGTCATAAAAAAATTTGTTTCCATATTTTGAAATGCACTAATAGTTTCTAGGACTTCAAACTTTATTATCAACCATATTTTGAAGATGAACAAGGAATCCACTCCATTTGTCTTTACCATATAATCTCTACAGTCCATGTGGCCTCATCATTTTTCCATTCTCCCAACCTTACATGTCACACATAACCTCACAAGCCAAAATAGTACAATCTTCTTTTCAATCCTTCAGACACCTTTTTATTAACAACCGCAACAGGATACCTAGTATTCTGATTGCAGTAATCACTCACACTTCCCTTGATTGCTCTACAAATAATCAATGAAGAGTAAATGAAAATCTCAATTGGGTAGGCAAATGGCAGAGAGACAAAGAGATAGAGAGAGACATAAGGGAAACATTACCTCATGAAAGGACCGTGGCTATGGCTACCCATCACTAGAAAATGTGCCCACAGCTAGTGTGCAACAACACAAATCTTGAGCTTTGTCTCCCCAATTACAAATTGGGTTCCCGCCTTCACATTGTAACAATTGTAGATATCCAAGGCCACAATAAACACCATTATACATACTCCAATAAAAAAAACTTGAAGATGCAAAAAAATCTAATAACCAAAAAGTCTCACACAGAACCTTCATACGACAAATAAAAAAATTGTTTTAGAATGAAATAAAACACAATAGAAAGTGGTTCAGCAATGTACAAATTCTCAAACAAAAACCCAGTGAAACTATGGCAAGTGACTTAGATCAATATTCTGCATAAACTATGGTGTGCTGCCAACGATCCCAATGAAAAAAAGTGGACAAAGTTTGTAGGACTCATATAACAAAATCCTACCAAAGTAAAAAATTGTTTAGATATGACTAACCAATGCTGATCTCCCTATACCTAACCTTGTACTGTGATAAAATAAAACATTTGAACACAAGAATTTATAGAATTTGATAAATAGATATTTCTAGAATCAAATTATATCTACCATTTCTTTCACACTGATGCGTAGAGATATTTGTAAATCAAATCAGATATGCCACTGCTTTGAGTAGATTTCATATGATTAATTAGAGATCATTATGGGATGTTTCTCATAGCTCCAGACAACTTCATTTATAGTTGACAGATAGCAATTCAAGTTGGTACAAAATATAGTCTATCGGCTAAACAAGTATATACAAGTTTATAAATGATAAGCAAAATTAGAAATATAATAGTTGGACAAAAAACTATTTATGTTTCTATTGTTTTGTTTTTATTCTATGTTTCTCTTTGTTGGTTTCTTTTTTCTTTGTTTTTCTTTGTATTAACCTCTCCATCTTTTTATTTTTATCATTTTTTTTAATCTTTTATTTCTTTTGTGCTTTTATTTTTCATTATCATTTTTTTCTTTTCAAATCTTTATCTCTATGTTTATCATTTTATTTTTCTTTATTTTTGTCTATTTCTTTATTCAACTCTTTGTTTGATCTTTTTCCTATTTCATTATCTTTGTTTTTTTATTACTTTAGTTCTTTATGAAACTCTCTTTCTTTTTCATCTTTTGTTGGTTTTTTTTTTTTTCTTTCCTAATTTTCTTTAATTTTTGTAAATTTCTTTTCCATAAGGCCTATCTATTTTGTCCATTTCATTTATTTATTTATTCTTTATTTTTTCTTTGATATTTTTTCTCTATTTAAGGTTGTTCATTTTTTAATGTTGCTTTGTTTGTTTGTTTCTCTTTATTTTTTGGATCATTTATCTTTTTCTCTCTTTATCTATCTCCCCATTTTCTTTTATTCTTAATTTATTTATCTATTTTCTCCTTATTTTCATTTTTGTTCTTCTCTTATTCTCTTTGTCTCACTTCTCCTATTTTTTCTCTATCTCTCTCCCTCTTATATATATATATATATATATATATATATATATATATATATATATATGTTTCCTTTCTTTAATCCGGTCTCTCTATATATCTATTTATCTATTTCACGTTTATTGCTCTCTAAATAATTCCAACTCTTTCTTTTATTTATTTTATTTTTTCTTTCTTTATTTTCATGTTTATTTCTTAATCCTTCTTTTCTATATTTATTTTTTCTTTCCTTTCCTTTGTGTTTCAAAATGTATCTTTCTTTTAGTACTCTTTCATTTATTTTTGTCTATTATTATTTTTCTTCTTTCTTTCTTCATTCATTTCTTTCTTACATGGCTTCCATATTTATTTTTCTTAATTTTCTTTTGTTATCTTTCTCTACATCACTATTTATTTCTCCTTTTTCCCCTTCTTGTGTAGTCTTTCATTTTTCTCTCTCTTGACCCTAGACATTATAACCAAACTTCTATCACTTATACCTTGTTCCATGGATATTTGCAAACCTAGAACTTAAACTTTTGTAGACTTGCAAACTATGAACCTTAAATTAAAAAAAACTACCAATTAACCTCACCCCCTAAACCTTGGACAATTTAATTCAAATTAGACTCAACCATAGACCATGGCCTAGTTATATATTGATCTAGTCCTAGAATCTTTTATCATATATCTTAAATCCTTGGACCTTAGACATTGAATATTGGACTTATGGATTGTGGATTGTAGACTAAGAAATTTTTTCTCTTTACC
>VDFB02015577.1:0-36147 GCA_007258455.2 Sequoia sempervirens | reverse complement strand
GGTTCGGGATTTTCCTACCTGGTCGGATTTTCCTGGATTCCTTCATTTGCCCAGTCCCCTTGAATTTTTTTAAATTCAGAGTTCTGAGTCATCCACGAAATTCCGGTCCAGTTGGATTTTCCCGATTTCTCCTTCTCCCCTTCGTTTTCCCAGAATTCATGTTGTGTTGTCATTTTTGCAGAATTTCGGTCCATTCGTATTTTTCTGGATTTTTTGGGAGGCGCTGTGGAACAAGGAAATTTGGTAAAATGGATAATTCTAATGATAAATTATTATGTTTCCATGCTTTAATTTGGTAAATTTCACTGTTGTATGATGCTTCTGTTCATTTTGATGATCCAGTGTTGATGCTTAATGGCTAATTTAATGGTTTTTATCATGATTTTGAGCTAACACTTTCATGAGATGTTGTCAACAATTGGATTCTCACATTGGTGTTTGATGAATGCATGTTGAGTCTAGCAAGGCAGCGGCTGGAAAGGCTAAGAAGAACACAAAGGGATCCTCCATCTCTAAAGCAGCAAAGAAAAATGAAGCTAGACAAAAAGGGTAGGATTCCTGAGGACAGGATGACATCAGTCTGGTTCGAGGTTTCAAATCCGAATATGAACACCCTGCAACGAGAGAGACTGGAACAATACAATGGGACAGATCTGAAGAATAACATTAATGTTGTTGAATGGTGAACTAGGGTTTCGCCTATGCCACTTGCAAACAGTTTGCAGAGGACCTTCTTGATGACGAGGGCCTGAATGGAGCAAGGTATGGGCAACGTGGGGGAAGCAGTTAATGCAAAGTTGCATAGAAGGTCGTGCTTCCTCATCGTTTTGCTTTGTCTCTTCTTCACGTGTTTTGGTCTGAGTTATGTGGCAGATCCTAGCTCGTCTGGTCAGTGCCCTTGCATTTAATGCATGTTTGACTTTGTTTTGAATTCTTCTACGACCAACGTGTTCTGTGGCTGACTTATTTTGTAAACCCTAAACTAGGCCAACACATTTTGATGTGTTTTATAAATATGGCGCTTTCGCCTCTTTGTGAGGGATCTTTTTTTTTTGGTAAGAGTTAGAAGTTAGGGTTAGAAGAGTTAAAAAAAGTGGTTAGAAGAGTTAGAGATGGAATATTAGAACGAATTTAGCAGTAGAGCAGAAGTAGAGTATGAGTTAGAAGTATTTTCTTCCTGAGCAGTCACTGTAATACAAAAGACTCGAATTGTTGCTATCTTTGGGGATTCAATACAACTGAAGACATTTTGTTCTTGGTGGATTCGTTGTGTTGATCTATCTTGCATGATTCTTGCTATTTATCTTTTGTTAAGAAGTTCACAGGAGGAAGAGGTGATGTATTTTCCAAATTTTCTTAGCATAAATGGAGATAATTTGAAGATATGGTTTTCTGTACACTGGTGATCTTGCCAGATTTGTAAATGATGCTTATCTGTTTCATTAACAGTAGGAGCAACCAGATTTAAACCTTCTTTATATTATTCTCTAGAATGGTATTCATTTTGGGTTAATCATTTTGATTTGAAAAGCTTTCAAGGAATGAAATTTTATCTTATGTTTTGTTTGAATGATGATTTGCAATCTATTGTTAAAGTTTGCACTGTGAATGAATGAAACTTTGTATCAATTACAGGTTAATTTTATTCTACAGTTCTAGTTTAGGAATTCCTTGGAAGGCAACAAGTCTATTTAGTTGAATGAGTCAACATTATTTTCAGTTTAAAAACCTTGATTTATCTTTTTCTATTTCTTTAAAACCCCTGGTTAAAGTAGGTTTAGATAGATGTTTGATCTTGCAACAATCCAGAAGCTCAAAACTAGCAGGCCCCTTGAACATTACAGCCATATTGACCACTTTGTGAAACAACAACGTTGTGAACCAACATCAAAGACCTTGGGAGGTGATTAGTTTGATTACTAATTGTCTCTTTCAGGAGAGATGAGATATTTTCACTTTTATCTTACCTGCATGTTGTGGGTCAATTTGGCACATCAACAGAACCATATGTCCTTTTGAATCAAGAAGAGCATTGAAAGACATAGGAGTTACATGCATATTTGCGCATACCTTTGACTTGAAAGAGTCTTCATTGTGTTCACTAAAGATTCTAGATGCAGAGTCATTATTTGCAACAACTTGTATATCGGTTGTAGTAGATGGATCAACTTCATTTTTGGCTATTACCGAGGCCATAGTGGAAGGTCATTGTGAAGAAGATTTATCCAACAAGCAAGCAAGCTTAGGGACCACATATGATGGAAAAAACCTCCAGGAAGGCCGCAAATTGATGCAGGAGCCCATTAAACTATTTGTTTGCAACTGGCATGGGAACAAGGACCGTAGCTCACCATTCAATCCATCTACAAGAGCATATTGAAACCCTCCAAAATGAATAGGGGAAGATCCTTTAACATCATTGGGAATGCCTTCTAAAAATGTAGCATGAGAAGAAACTTTTAGGGCAACAGATATAATCTTTTTGGGTGTTCTAATCTGCATGCTGCCAGTCACTGCTGATGGAAAAGATATCCTTGAAGCTTTGAAGGAGGAAATAAAACTAGTGGTTGTTGAAGAGGGACTCCCACTCCTTGTAATTTGTGAAGGAGGTCGCAAATCACCAGACAAGCCATTCAAATGTGCAACAAAGTGAAACCCTAAAGGGTGAGCAGGAGAAAAACCTTTTGGAGCAGCAGAGACTGTGACATCCTTTTTGGGTGATGGAAAAGCATGTCGAGAATAGTGAGAGGAGTTACATGGATTTGTTGCAAAGGATTCATTGGAAGCAGTGAGAGCCTTTATGAGAGTCATTGTAGCCATGAAAATAGGAGAATGTTTGATGCAATGAATTGTTGATTGTAATCCAAATTCAAAATTATCTAACCTCAAGGAGGTTATGGGAAAAGTCCATTCCTATACCCTGGGTCAGCAAGCAAGAACCGACACAAAATATAACTGAACCTTTCCTTTTCCCACTACAAAGCAGAGTCGAACCTGTGACCTCAAGGAATGCAAACCCCAAGACCCAACCAAATATACTACAAGTGGCAGCTAAAATATCAATATTATAATTATATAATAACATTATTATTATAGGTTCACTTAGTCACTCTTCTTCCACAAAATTTCAAGTTAATAAATACTTTCATTTTGCAAGCTGACTAGATACCAAAGAGTAAGACAACTGAAGAGTTGTGTATGGTGATGATAAGATGAATTAACTTGTCCTTAGTGTCAACAAGGAAATATCATGCCATGATGTTGTTTTGCAAATAGAGTGTTGACGGTCATTCAGAACTGACTTAGGCTCAGATGGAAAACCAAATTCTTCCCAATTTTACCTCTCTCCCAGATGATACTCCCCCTCATTTGAATTGGAGGCACTTGGTTCAACCTGCATCATCACTCAGGAAACAAGGGTAGTTACCCCAATAAACAAAATAGTTACATCATCTACTAAATTAATTATATCATATTCTTTTTCAACAAGAAATGTCTCGCATAAGCATTATTTCTATTTCATGACAACAAAGCATTCATAGGTTAACCAGAAACCAAAACAAAACATTGCATAATTTTCATCATAGCATCATTGTTTTCCAAAGTTTATAATTTTTAATTGCAAATTTTACTGAAAGTAAAAATAGTCTTTTAAAAACTAGGGTGGGATGCAACAAATATTTAATTGATCCCCAAATAAGTAACTTCTAATAAATTAAATTAATAGTAGGTGGACAAAATATTAAATATTAAATATAATTATTATTTTTACTTGTTCATTTAGCCCATAAGAAATAATGAAATATGCTATTGAGACCTCCAATTTAATTATTATAAAGGGGAGATTGCAAGTTTAACCTCCCCAATTGCTTGTCTTCAAGCAATACAAATTTGGATTCTCTAAAAAATTTGGTCCTTCCCATGTAGCTTGTAATGAACCAGATACATTATAATGCTTCTATTCCTCAAATTCTTCATAGAAATATAAATAAATGCATCATGTATATATATGATATTTCCCTCATCATCCAAGGGTGGGAAATCTAATAAAGGTATAACATGATGCCTAAGTTCCCTTCTGAGGTATGATACATGGAAAAAATAATGTATTTTATTGTTCACCAAAAACTCCAACTTAGAATCAACTTCACTATTTTTTTCTCAAAATCCTTTAAGGCCTATAACATTATGGCTTAATATTTTTAACTCTGATTCTTTTAATAAAATATTACTTGTATGGTTGCAATCTCAAAATAACATACCTCCCACCTCAAAGATGAATTTTGTGTGATTATAATCTATATAGTGTTAGGTCCCAAAACAACTACTCCATAATCTTAGAAAATAATCTTACTTTTAGGGAAAAAGGGTTTTGTTAAGAAGGTAAAACAAGGGGTCATTTAAAATTTGAGGTTTAAAGGCCAATTGATGATAGTGGGTAATATCTCTTGTACTTTAGGCTAATCTTAAATCCTAGAGTCTATTCCAAGAGGTGTCCTTAATAGGATTTAAAAATCTATACAGTGTAATGTGATAAATATAATAGTAGTTATACCCTATAATATTCACTGGGCCAAACATTAAATAGCTACATAAAACCTCTTATATAGCTAGTTTAACACCTTGCACATACACCTATAGATAAAAATAGTACTACAATCCCTATGGATAATTTCATTTAGCATTTCATACACAATGACAAGGTGTAGACACAGATGTTATGATTCTCTAATGATTTATCTATTTGAGGATTGCTTGAAATTATTCATTGGCTTGCAGTAATGAATCATGAACAAAATGCATGAATCCTAATCTACTCATAATATAACAAGGGTGGAGAGGTTATTTAAATGATAAAAAAATTGTCTTTTACCAACATGGACTAGTGCCTACTTCTTTGGGAAAATGAGTCATGAACAACAAAGAGGGTAGAGATACATGAAACCAAATATCAATAAAACCAAATTACATTTATATATAAAT
The DNA here is from genome assembly GCA_007258455.2 of Sequoia sempervirens. Taxonomy (NCBI): domain Eukaryota; kingdom Viridiplantae; phylum Streptophyta; class Pinopsida; order Cupressales; family Cupressaceae; genus Sequoia; species Sequoia sempervirens. The sequence goes on along the minus strand of VDFB02015577.1, from coordinate 31,164 downwards.
TAAAAATTATACCATACATAATGGAAATACTTAATAATCCACCACACAACTATAATAATCCACATGCAACAAATGAATGACCATTGTAATAGCATTGTAATACATTAGATGACATACATCAAACCCTTATTGTATTTGTACTAGCAAGTGTGTAAGATGAAATACATAACTACAATTAAAATTTTCTCTTGAATCATCAAAAAATATCATGGACACACCCCACTACATGAGGATGTACTTTCTAATATCATATCTATGTTGTGCCTTGAGCTATTTTTAAGGAATCAAATTATTATTTATAGTTTTTTAGCTGACACCTGGTTGCAAGAGGGAACTCTAGGAGGAAGATGAACATGTGGATGTGGTGTGTGGGATTCATCCAATCCCATGAAAATTAGTAGATAAGTCACGGAGAATAATAAAAAAAGAGATATAAAAATCAAGAACTCTAACAACTAGCATTAATGGATGCATTCTTGCCCATAGCATTTGTGATAATATCCTTACTTGAAATATTTATATTTAGTTGAAATAAAGTATTTTTGGTTTGGAACACATGATTAGGTGATTGTAGGTTCAAATTTAATATTAATGGCATGATGGAAAAGTTGTGGAGGTAGGCGAGACTAATTTAGAGGGTTCTAGGGGCATGATTGGCCATTTGGCAAGTTTGTCAGGGGTGAAAAAACTTGATAAGGGAGTTTGTAGGTTTGATGGAAGAAATGTGTGAACATGATCATTGAGAGTTGGGAGGTGGGAAGAAATATGGACTTGGAAATACGTCTAGAAGTGATAGGTTCTACCAAAATTCTGAGATCTAAGGAAGGAATGAGAAATTGGGCCAAAGATCAAGATATGGAGTGAACTAGGAAAAATGATATAGGGAACTAGGGGTCATGTCCTAGAATGGACCTAGGATTTAGGAGGAAGATGCATCGAGGTTGGAGAGGAGAATTCGAATGGGTAAAAATGCACAAGGGAAAAGAAAATGGATGTTGCAACCTAACAAGGAGTCTATATGGCTATGGACTTGGGGAAGGATCCAAAATAGAGTTTTTCTAGGTATCTAGGGTATTTGATCTCAACAAGTTGGGGTACCTAAATTAAATAATATATTTTAATTTTACTATTACTTTTGTTCTCATTCAAGTGCAATGACCTTTTAGTTTTAGGTTATTCATTTTGACTTCTAACGAGGACATGGATGTGATGACCTTTCAACATCTTTGAAAATGTATAAATAACCTCAATTTAAATCCAATAAATAGTGTTTTGATGCATACACATATTCTAGCAAGTTTTCTAAATTATGAGGCATACATCTCTTTTGAAAATTTTTCCAAATTGTGGCATGCATCTCATTTAATGAGTTTGATAAATTATGGAACATAGCTTATCTAATGAGTTTGTTAAATTGTATGAATTCTTCCAATATAGTTATAGAGGTGTAAAGCTCTACCATGAGTTTTCACAAACGAAATGAACTATTCAAATCCAAAGTAAAAAGATGCTTCACATATTAGTTATTATGTATTTTAAAATACCACCAACCACTTCATTAGGTAATATCATTTCAATTCATATACTTGACTTCACATCCCACCATTGGCATGGTCACACCCAAGTTAAATGGGCTCTCTTGCTACTACATATATTTGTTTGAAAGTATTGTTCACATGGGGGACGAGAGAGTAGAACTTGAAGTTGAGCTCTAGATGGGAAAAGTAGTCATCAAATTCCAAGGTGATTCTATAATTATGGATTTAGGACTCCTTTAGAGTAGTGGGCATAATGTGGGCTACAATCATAAATTTTCCACTTAAATTATTATGAAATTAGTGTGGTCAGATTGAACAATATTTAAATTGAAGGGAGAGAAGGAGAGTGTATCCCCCTCTTGGTGAGGAAGGAGGGTCAATTTATTATCCAAGGTGATATCTTTATGGTCAAGGGAATCATCCCATGAAGGCATATTGTTGTATCACAAGAAGAGATGGTGGTTGTCATGGAAGATAATTGTAATAGACTAAACCCATGTGAAGTATCTTCCCATTCCCTCTCCCCTCTTGACAATGAAGTGCACATTGATATGGAGTTTTGAGTCTTATACCAAAATAATTTCTTTTCTTTATTAATGTGGAAATATAATATAATTTCATTCCCTACAATGTTCCAAGGATCTTGGCATATGCCATTGGTTTTATTGCACAACTGGATAGGATTACAATTTGTATGAATTTGAAGGATAATGCCTAGTGAAATATTTGGCAGTATTGTAAAAAGAATAAAAAAATGTGAAGCATATTCATTTTTGGAATATGAAGAGTTCATATAATTTGGGAAAACTCATGGGAGAGATGTATGCCTCTGAAACTACATTTAGAAGAGTTCGTAAAATTTAGAAAATTCGTCAAATGAGATGTATGCCATAATTTGGAAAATTTATTAGATGATATGTATGCTACAATTTGACATTTAACTCATTAGATAAGATGTATGCCATAATTTGGAAAAATCATAAAAAAGAGATTTATGCCATCAAAAATATATATATTGGATTTGAATCATTCCTATTTATACATTTTCAAATATTTTGAAAGACATGCTACATTGATGTCCTTATTGGAAATCAAAATGAACAACCTAAAACTAAATGGTCACCACACTTAAATGAGAACAAAAATAATTATAAAATTGAAATATACTATTTAATTTAGGTACCCCAACTTGTTGGGATTAGAGGGGAATTGTTTTCATATTCCCACCCCTACTAAAACTATAAATATGTTAATGATATCAAGTTTCCACAATCCATATTAATTATTGCTAGAATGGTTTCTAGATTCGATTGTGTAATATTTTTTCTACTTGAGCTCTCTATTATCCTAATGATGGATCATGGAGTGTGATCCAAAATGTTGATGTAATAATTCTTACACAATTCAATATAGAAACCATTCTAGCTATAAATATGTAATTTGAACTTATTTGAAAGGATTATAAACCTAACTTATCAATAATACAATTTATCTTTTCCGCTCCACACTTTTCTCTTTTCTTTATTTTTTGGTTTTCCAATTGCTAAACATGTTATCTTATACTTTGTACATTCAATGAATTTGAAATGTGCTTCAAAAATCCAGTGTCTTGTTGATTGTGAGATTATTTGTGTGGTCAAGGTGATTATATTTATGTAGTTTGATAATTAAATAATTATCATTCACATTGGCCATGAGAATTATTTCTTCAACTTGTGCATGGATAGGGTAGTTGTGATTATGAATTTCATGGTTTATTTTCCTTTGAACATTGCACCATCTTGGGTATTGGTTGTAGTTTTTAGGGCCAATCCAAAAGGTGTTATTTCAAATTTATCTATTCAATGAATGGTGTATGAAGTTTGAGAATAACACTCTTAGAATTTTTACTATTTTCTACCTCACACTTCTTTTGTAGTTTCTTATCTTGTTGTTAGATAGAAGTTTTAGTCAATCATATAAGTTTGGTTTTATTTATTTTATTTTTATGTTAAAATTATATGAATGGATAGAATGATGAATCTTCACATAAATGTAAAAAATCAAAGTGTTTCATTCAAACTTCCATGTATGATAATTAGTAGTTTTAATGTTTATGTATTTTGGTGTTTCTTCAAATCAACGGTAAAATTAATTACATCAAAGTTTGAAAGGTACTCATGAGAATGAAGCTAAGCATGATTAGACTTTCTTGGTGACCTTGCACATTCCACCAAAGCCCCTTGATGGGCTAGCCGAAAATGCTCTCCTAATCAATTATTTCAAGAATATTTGTAGCTTGCATATCACATAGAGATTCTTAAGGTTAACACATTCTAAGTAGGGGAATAATTTATGTTCCAACATGTTGATGTTGTTGGTGTAGGTTTTTTATTTCCTAGTGGGTTAATTTATTTTCCCTTAGTCCTAGGTTTTTCCTACACTTTTTTATTAAGCTTTCTTAGGATAATAAAGTGAGTTTATTACTAGGAGATAAGTGCATGGTGTCCCCTTCCTTAAAGGGTGGAACACTTCCACTTTTGTGGTTGATTCCTATTGGTTGGGTTTTCCACCTATATCCTCTCCTTAGTTCTATATAAACTCATTACCTAGCTTGTATTTGCATATTCATGCATTTATTCATGTATTGATTCAGCTTGGAAGATCTTAATGCAATATCAATGTCACATCAACATTGCATAATCTCTCAGAGTCCTGGTTTGCATTCTTATGTTTTTTCAGTTTATGTAACTTTGATTTTCTCTTTAAAAGTTCATTGGGTTATTCAATCTATTTCAGATTTCTAACATGGTATCAAAGCTTTTTTTTTGAGAAATCTAAGTTCGTAAATTCTTGATTAAGAGATTGAGTTTTCTTTTAAAGACCTTGTAAATTCCCTATGCTCTTCTCTTATGTTTTGAACAATTTGGAGAATTGGAAAGGGTTTGCAAAGATTTAATAACCTCTTCATATTGAATATGTGTTTTGTGAGATCTAGGTGATTGCAACATTTTTGGTTTTACTGGCAGCTTTTTTTACTATTCTAATGCGTCCAGAAGGCTCAAGAAAGTAATATCTAGCTTTTGTTTCATCCAAATTAGAGATCATTTTTGAGATTTTAGATGATCTCTGCCAGCAGGAAGTGAACCCGAGCTTGGTGAATCTGAATTAGGATGTGTTGGTTTCTGGGCAGGAGGGTCTTTTGGCTGAAGCTACTCAGGTTATGCAGGATGCATGTACTTTGCAAATGGAAACTAACCTTCAGATGGAGGTCCTACGATTGAAGGGAAGAAGGGTGTGGGGGATGGATCTTCTCTGGTGGTGAAAGAAGGTTCTGACATGGTTAAGAATAGCAAGTCTCCTTCTCAGTTGGGTCTCCTTCAAAAGGACCCAAAAAAAGGGGTGGGGGAGAAATCCTCCAAGCTTGGTAGAAAAAAGGATTTGGAAAAGATTAAATTAATAGGGGAGACTTTGGTGGAGTCGGGGTCTGTTAAGACCTTGGATTCTCATTTCTCATGTCCCTTGAAATGATTGTTTTGTCTTGGAATGTAAGGGGCTTGAACAGTGGCCCTAGACAAAAAGTTGTTCGTGCATTGATTAGAAGTCATTCTCCTGATGTTCTTTTCCTTCAGGAGACTAAGTTATCAGTTGAGTGTATGTTGGGGTTGATGCCTAAGCTTTGGGGAAGTGGCGAGTGCCAATGCATTGGGGCTCTTGGATCGGCTGGGGGAGTGGCTTGTCTATGGAACCCTCACAAGATTCGCCCTCTTTGGTGGATGTCTTTTAAGTCTTCTTTATCTATGAGTGCCTCTTGTTTTGAGACTGGGGAGTCTATACTCTTCTCTAATATCTATGCACCTGTTGAGATTCAGGGTAAGCAACTTTTGTGGTCCCATATTAGGTTTTTTCGTAGCATGGCGCCTTACCTTCTGTGGATTGTGGCTGGGGATTTTAATGCCATTTCTGAGCTCGCTGAGAAGTGGGGTGGTATTGCCAGATTGGAGGCTTCTACACTGCTTCTTCAGGATAATATTGCGGCTTTGAATCTTGTTGACATCAAGCCCACCAATGGTCAGTTTACTTGGAACAATCGAAGGGTTGGGGAGAGTTGCATTGCAGAGCGTCTGGATCATTTTTTGGTTTCCTATTTCTGGGTTGGTGGTCAATGGTCCTCTAGCTCTGAAATTATAGATTGGCGGGGCTCAGATCATTGGCCTATCAAGCTTTTCACTACTTCTACTCGTGTGCCCCGGTCTCCTTCTTTCAAGTTTCAGCTTGTGTGGTTGCGTGACCCCTCTCTGCATGGCCATGTCGCTGATTGGTGGAGGTATGGTAGACCTTCTTATGGTACGACAATGTATACTTTTGCTAAGTTATTGCAATTTGTGAAGTACCAGCTTAAACATTGGAACTATTGGTGCTTTGGAAACATTTTCCATGAGAAGAGTGTTGCTCAGGCTAAGTTGGATAGTATTACGAGGGTGATCAGGGAGGATGGGGTAACTAAAGATTTGCTTCAGGAGGAGGCTAGGGCTTTGAAGGCGCTGGAGGAGTGTGAGCTGCAGGAGGAAGTTTTTTGGAAACAAAAGGCTCAAATCAAGTGGCTACAGAAGGGTGATAAGAATACTGCTTTCTTCCTCAATTCGGTGAAAGCCAGGAGACATGCCAATTCTATCTCGATTCTGGTGAATGACAAGGGGGAGAATCTTTCCTCTTTTCAGGAAATCTCGAGTGAGGCTGTGTAGTTTTTTGCTTCCTTATTCAAGGAAGACTCGCAAGGGGGGTCGCCTGAGGAAGCTCAGGTTCTTTCCTGTATTCCACCTATGGTTTCTAGGGAGATGCAAGTGCATCTTATGGGTGACATTTCTTTGGAAAAGTTGGAGGGGATTGTGTTCCAGATGAAGAAGGGGAAAGCTCCTAGCCCTGATGGCTTCCCTATTGATTTTTTTCAGGAATTCTAGGATATTATCAAGATGGAATTATTGGCAGTTGTTTAAGAGTCATAGAAAAATAAGCAGGTGTTGCGCGCTCTGAATTCTACCTTCCTTGCTCTCATCCCCAAGTATGAGGGGGCGGATAAGTTAACTCAATTTTTCCCTATTTCCTTGTGCAATGTGATTTATAAAATTATATCTAAATTGATTGTTGATAGGCTGAAAAAGTGGCTTACTGTGCTAATCTCTGAGGAACAGAGTGGTTTTTTGGCAGGAAGGAAAATTCTAGATGGGGTGGTTATTGTAACTGAGACCATTCACTTTATGGCTAACTCCAAAGATAAGGCGATGTTCATCAAGCTGGATATGGCTAAGGCTTATGATAGAGTTTTGTGGTCCTTCCTTCGGAAGGTGCTTGGTGCTTTTAGGTTTGGGGAAGACTGGATTCAATGGGTTATGAGTTGTGTTACCTCGACCTCGTTCTCTATTCTTATCAATGGTGAGCATTCTAAGCTCTTTGGTGCCTCTCGCGGTCTGCGTCAGGGAGACCCCCTCTCTCCTTATTTATTTCTTCTCCTTGCTGAAGGTCTTGGACGCTTGTTGAGAAGGAATGTGGAGTTGGGTCTCATTCAAGGATGGAGGTGGGGAGGGGATTTTCCTCCGCAGTCTCATTTACAGTTTGTGGATGACACTACTCTTATGGGTTTGGATACTATTAGAGAAGCTTCAAATTTGCGCAGGGTGTTGGATGTTTATCTTACTGCTTCAGGATAGCTGATTAATGAGGATAAGTCCTCCATATTCTTCTTTAATACTTCGGAGCCCATTCAGAGGCGGATTGTTCATATCTTGCGATTTCATATTGGGGCTCTCCCTTTGACCTACCTTGGTATTCCTATTTCAGTGGGAAGGCTGCCCAGGGGTTCTTGGAAAAATTTTCTAGACAAATTTCGCGTGAGAGTGAATCACTGGACGCACAGGTGGCTATCTTTTGCTGGTCGTGTTTAGTTACTCAAGTCTGTGGTGCAGGCCCTCCCCATTTATCGTTGCATGATCCAGGTGGCTCCTATTGGTTTTGTTAAGGAATTAGACTCCTTAGCAAGACAATTTTTATGGGCTGGTAGCTTGATATCCTCTAAATGGAGTCTTGTCATATGGGATGTTGTTTGTAGCCCGAAGCAGTTGAGTGGTCTTGGATTAAGGAAGTCTGTTGTGTCTGGGGTAGCGCTGGCTACTAAATTGTATTGGCAGTGGTGTGTGGAATAAGATCATATCTGGGCCCGAATTTTATCCCATAAGTATTTCCTCGGGATCCCTTGGATGGATATTCCTCATTATCCCCTTGCGGGGAAAGGTTCGGTGATTTGGGGTACGCTAAAAAAAGGGGTTGCGCTCATCAAGGAGGGCTTATTTTGGATTTGCAAAAGAGGGGTGGAGGCACATTTTTGGACCGACTCTTGGGATGGTTTCCCTCCCATTGTTTCTCAGTTTCCTAATTTTTTGACTCTATGTTAGAGGTTCCTAGAGGCTGGTTGGTCGAGGGTGAGTGACTTTAAGTCCTTTTCATCTCATGGTCAGCTGGAGGAGGTGAGATGGAAGAACCCTGAGTGGCCTGCAGTTGGTATGGAGGAAGAGTTTATTGAGCTTCAGAATATCCTTGTCAATCGACGATGTAGTTCCCTCCTGGATGGGGGTGTTTTGGCCTGGTCTCCTAATCCTAAGGGTGTCTATACTGTCTCTTCGGGATATCAGGGGTTATTATCCCAGAGGTTGGATGTTGTGGAGGTTCACTGGTGGAAGAATGTGTGGAACAAGTTCTCTTGGCCAAAGTGCAACTGCTTTATTTGGACTTTGGCGTGGAATAGATGCTTGACTTGGGATAATATTAGGAAGAGGGGGTTCTAGGGCCCTTCTATCTGTGTTTTGTGTGGAGCTGGAGAGGAGGATTCATCTCACTTGTTTTTTCGCTGCCCCTTTGCTGTGCATCTTTGGCATTCTTGGTGGGGTGTCTAGAAAAGCCCATGTGTTCATGCCTCTTCCCTGGTGGATTTTTGGAGTAGTTTGGGTAGACCTCCTGCTTCGGCTTCCTTTTTGCAAGTTGTGTGGTATGTTGGACCTACTTTCATGCTATGGAAGATCTGGTTGGAACGGAATCATCGAATTTTCCGTGGCAAAAAGTTGTTAGTCCAACAAATTTGGAAAAGAATTTTAGGTATGATTCAGGAGACTATAGAGGCTAAGTGTGAAGTGGAGTTCCCTTTGGAGAGACGAGATGCTAAGATGGTGGATAGACGGGGGATCCAGGGATTGTCTGCGGCATCTGCTTGTGTCAAGAGAGGAAGGAGGGTGTGAAAGAAATTTCAGAGGATGGGAAGATGGTTGCCCCCTCCAGTTGGCATTTTGAAGATAAATACTGATGGTTCCTCAAGAGGAAATCCTGGGCTTGCTGGGATTGGTGGTGTTGGTAGGGATTTTTCTAGCTCAATGATTTTCTTCTTTGTTGTTCATGAAGGGATGCAGACCGTCAACCTTATGGAAGGTTTGGCGATCCTCTACGCTTTGGAAAGGGCTTATGCTTTGGGGTGGCGCAAGGTGATCTATGAATTTGATTCACAGGTCTTGGTTAATTTAATCAATGATCGGAAGGTTTCTTATGTTAGTTGGCAGTTGGCCAGGATGGTGCAGCAGGTTCTACAAATTAGCTCTTTGATGGAATTGGTGTCTTTTGTCCATATTCTGAGGGAGTGGAATAGGGCTGCCGATTGTTTGGCCAAGTGGGCTTCTGAGCATTTAGATGGTCGGAAGGTTGAGGAGTGGGAGCAAGTTTCCCCTGAGCGTCGTCATGAATTGGAGGGGATTCTTGCTGAAGATGTAACTGATTATGAACTGGGTTGACGTGGCTCTGGCTTTGTTTGGCCGTTTCTTGTTGGCTTTTGGGGCTATTTCCCTTTTGTCTTGTATTGCTCTTTCTTGATTTTCAATAAAGTTTTTACCCCCTTTTTATAAAAAAAAATTGGAGATCATTTGAAAAAATTGCAAATAGGGGTCTGAGGCTCAAATTTGGGGAACTTTTTATCAGAGCATTTTCAGCCCAAATGGACCTTTCCATTATGCTCAGAAGGCCCAAAAACCCCTATTCTCATATAAAATTTGTCTATTTTAGATGAATTTGATTTTTGGCAAATTTTTATTTTACCAAGGGGTCATCACTCCAGGCTAAATTTAGCCATTTAAAAAAATATATTTTCATCACTATTCCTGTTTTTAGCAAACAAGATATCATTGGAAAGCTAGAGATGAGAACTTTCCATCCATAGAGGTTTTGAAAATAATTTTTTCCATTTTATGCTAGATATTGCAAGTTGAAACTATTGTTGCATTTTTTCTTCAACATGCCATAACTTTTGCCCCAGAGCTCCATTGTATCTTGGAAAAGGCTTTGTAATTGCACTAAAATATAATGTGCCAACCTTATAATATTTAGGGGGTGATTCTTGATACTATTATAAAGGGTGGGAGTGTGATGGTATTCTTATTTTGTGGTTTTTTGAGCTCATTCTTGGTGGGATTATACATGCACTTTATAATTATGAACTGAGATAAATTTTCATTTCAGGGGGGTTAATCATGTTTCATATGATTCATTTTCATCATTTAATTGTCATATTAAATTCAGAGAACTATTTGTCTTGGAAACAAGGGATTAAGAATCACTGCCTTGAGCAAGATCTATTACCCTATCTCCTTGGACTCGTTCCTGAACCAAGTGACAATTATGAAAAGAATACATGGTTTAACAATAATGACATGGTCTATGGACTAATATGTCTTACTATTTTTTAGGATAATCTACATCATTTAGAGCACACTGAATGCCTTTTCACTTCTTGGATCATCTTCTAGCAGTTGTATGGAGACATTGAATCTTCATCTAAAAGTGATGTTTCCTTGGAGAACCAAGCTATTGTGGATGATACTAAGATTTATGTTGCCCCATCTATTGTGAACACATATTGTGTGGATGGTCAATTCATTGATACCCCTTCAACAACACATGTTGTAGATTCAAATTCCAAAGATGCTTCTTCAAGGGCCTCCAGTGATTCATTGTAGCAAGACCATTTATGTCTTCTAAATTCAGTCAATTGGGACCAATTTCTACTAGAAATCTCTTGTTTGTTTGTAGAGCCCCTCATCTCATATCCAAATGATACTATTGATGACATACATCTTCTCTTTGAGGACCACTATTTTGTCCTTGCATATGTTTCTACATCGGAGTTCAATGTTGCTTCTTTGAAAGCTTCCAATGACTTCTTGCAGTAGGGCATCCATAGTCTTCCTAATTCATCTTTGTGGGATGATCTCTTGATAGGTATTTCAAACTTATTTATGGAGACACATATTTTAGATTTGGAGGACACATTTGAGGGGTTATCTCTCCTCTTTGATGACAATCATTGCATAACTGTTGTCAAACCATCATTGTCTTTGGATTGTGTTCTACATCAGTCTCTAGGAGATTTTGATTTGTCATCTTCAGCAATGTGGCCTAGAATGACTGATTTGATTGTGACAGCTTTCAACATTGACATGGGGATACTTGAGAAAACTTTAGAGACTTCATACATCTTGCAATTTCTTCCTACATATTCCTTTCAAGACTTGGAAGATAGCTTGCATACACCTTTGGTTGTGTTTCTTCCCAAGGGGAGGAACGTTGTTCGACGATCATGGACCATCTTCTGCATCCAGTTTTGAGCATCTACCATTGGATCTCTTTGGGCGAGGCTACTTAGTCCTTCTCTTCTTCTCTCTCTATTTTGGGGGGGGGATGTTCTCTCTCTATTTGTGGGGGTGGCTTCTTCTTCTATGGGGGGAATTTGATATGTACATGGGTACCTAACATGGTCTCATTTGTTGAGACCCATCATCTTTTGCATCCTCCTAAGATGTGCTTAAGGGGGGGTGTTGGTGTAGGTTTTTTATTTCCTAGTGGGTTAATTTATTTTCCAAATTAGTCCTAGGTTTTCCCTACACTTTTATTAAGCTTGCTTAGGATAATAAAATGAGTTTATTACTAGGAGATAAGTGTGTGGTGTCCCCTTCCTTAAAGGGTCAAACACTTTCCACTTTTGGTGGCATCCTCCACTTTTGGTGGTCCGTATCCACTTTTTTTTGCCACCTACATCCTCTCCTAGTTCTATATAAAATCACTACCTAGCTTGTATTTCCATATTCATGCATTCGTTCATGTATTGATTTATCTTGGAAGCTCTTAATGCAATATTGTCACATCGATATTGCATAATCTCTTGAAGTCCTGGTTTACATTCTTATGTTTTTCTAGTTTATGTAACTTTGATTTTCTCTTAAAAAGTTCCTTGGGCTATTCAATGTATTTCAAATTTCTAACACATGTGTCAAAACACACATCAATAGGAATATGAAATAGGAGATGAAGTAATGGTATATCTGATGACATAAAGGTTTCCATATGGAACATACAATAAACTAAAGATGAAGAAGTACAATCCTTAAAATATCATCAATAAGTGTGGTTTTAATAATGCTTATCAGGTACAGTTTCCTAAAGTTTTTATTACATCACCAATATTTAATATTGTAGATTTGAATGATTATTATAAATGTAAAATAAAAAGGGAATATAAGAAAATTGGAGAAAGCAAATTCCAAAATTTAATAAGTTGAGGAAATTGAAGAACTACTAGAGATAACAAAGTTGGAAAGAGTACAAACAATAAGAATTATAAATAATATTTGGTGAAATGGAATGAAAGGATAATTGAAGAATGAACATGAATATCTATATCTAAGGTGATTTTTTTTATTTTCCTTTAATTCTCACAAAGTGAGGTGCTCACTTTTTTAATTACCCAAGGTGTTTGGTGTAGGAGCATCCAAGGTGTAATAGTAATCTTGCATCACCAACAAAAATATCTTATTTATTTTATTTTGCATGTACATAAAAGTATTGTGGTCATTAACTTCTTGTTGTGGATTTCAATTCTTTCTATAGTTAACATTTCAACACATTAGTTTATTAGTATCCAAATAGTATTCTTATTTTGTAGTAACACAAGTTCACAAAACCTCTAAATCCATATTTGAGCTTCCACATGCCACATCATTACCAAGAATTTTAACTATTGGTTAATGCATTGTGAATAGTAACTTTTTAAAGAATTCCTAATTAAGCTAGTTGTGTGCTAAACATTTGATATACTGCCAACATTTAAGGACATTCCTAACCGTATTGGTCCTAAGAAGGTTCATGATTAGGATCACATTAAGTTCCAATGCTTACATCTTTTTGAATTCATGTGGGTCCCATATTTTTTAATATCAAAATGTTCATTAGGTATTATAGTATATTGTTGGTCGATGTCATAGCATTTTTACTTTTTTGCACTTGCTATAAAATAAGAATTATTCTACATTGCAAGGGGGGAGAAACTAGTAGGAGTTAGCTTAGCACTACCTGAAGTTCGATCATAGACCAAGAGTAGAGAAATTTCAAGAGTATCATATATCACATATCAACTCAAAAGATTGTAATTATAAAACCATAACTTGATTGTGCTTGTAAGTCCTTAGAAAGAAGCATAAGGTTTCATTCTATTGTGTGCTCTTACAACAAAGACTATTGATGTAATTCACATAGTGAATCAACAAAAATAGGTATTCCATTAATGTAAGGCATTATTGTTATGTGACTTTTTCCCCAAGAGAAGATAAAATTATGAAATAAGCATTTAAAATTAAAAGGGAGATAGAAAAATCAAGGATATTATGATCCTTTGGTTAAAAGAAAGATTAATAAATTAAAAGGGGGAGGAATAATTATTAAAAGGAAAATTTTGGGAAAGGGTGTGATGGTTTGGAAACTACCCCTTAAACTAACTATAAAGCATTTATATGAGACTTGGCATGAAGAACATTCAATGAAGAAGAAAGTGGTTTGGTGAGCTATGGGCATTAGAGAAGGGGACACATAGAGTATGTCCAAATCAGGGTACAAAGTACACTCAGGATTGTCTTGGCTAGGGTTGTTGTGCATGTTGAGTAATTATTATGATTTTTTTTTTAGATTTAACTGTGTACAATTTATTTGCATCAACGTTTCAGATCACGCTAAGTGATCCATAATCAGAATGAGAAGAGAGTTGTAGGAGAAAGATGGTGAATTGTAGACCAGGATTGAATAAAAAGAGATGGGGAGGGAGTTTGAGATGCATGAGATTCAAAGAAGGAAATGAACACAAGGATAAAGGAAAGGATGATGAGAATAAAAAGATTATAAATAAAAATAAACTTATTCTTCAAGCCTTAAAATTATATGAATATGTGTGTGTGTGTGTGTGTGTGTGTGTATAAATATAAGTATGCTTAAATAAAAACCCAACAAATAAGTGGAAAAAATCTAATAATATGAATAAGCAAAAACTAAACATATATATTCACATATTACACGCTTAAATATGAACATATATGAGTAAAATTAAATATAATGTAAATATTAAAATATAATCTATAAATAAAAAACTAAGCAAATAAATGAAAAGGTAAAATATTATGTATAAAGAATCTAAATGTATAATAGTAAACAAAGAATAACCGTAGATTATATAAATAGATACCTAAGCAAAAAAATAATGAGAATAAATAGGAACACAAAAATATAAAAGCTAAAAAATCAAGTTAAAAAAATGTATGAATATATATATATAAATAGAGAAAATTTAAGCTAAAAACAAATATTCTTAAAAAAGAGCTAAGAAAATATCTATATATAATCTTATGTTTATAGAAACCCCTATATAGAGAGCAAAACATATAAATATAAAAGAAAAAAAATTATAAGAATAGATATAAAACTTTAAAAAGGTAGCTAAAAATAAAAATAAAATATAGGCTTATATATAAATATACATATTTATATATAAGCCAAAATATATAAATATGCATATTTATATAAATATATAAGCTTATATATAGGCTTATATATAAATTTATATAAATATGCATATTTATATATAAGCTTATATATATAATCATGCATAATTAAATTAATCATATTAAAATATCATCTATATTTAAATAAAGCAATACGAAGATTAATTTAAATATGCATGATATTTTAAATATATATGCTTAGATTTTATTTTTATTTTTAGCTATTTTTTTAAAAGTTTTATATCTATTCTTATACCCTTTTTTCCTCTTATATTTATATGTTTTGCTTTCTCTCTCTATATAGACATATTTATATATAAGTTTTTATATATAATCATGCATAATTAAATTAATCATATTAAAATATCATGCATATTTAAACAAAGCAATACCAAGATTAATTTAAATATGTATGATATTTTAATATGATTAATTTAATATTATATATATATAGTTTAGATTTTATTTTTATTTTTCGCTGTCTATTCTTATGATCTTTTTTCCTCTTATATCTATATGTTTTGCTTTCTCTCTATATAAAGGTTTATATAAACATAAAATTATATATAGATATTTTTAGCTTTCTCTCTATATAAAGGTTTATATAAACATAAAATTATATATATATTATCTAGCTTTGCATTATCATGAGTAGTTGAGCGCTGATGTGGTATCACATGATTGGTTGCTTTTTAGATCAAAAGCATACATTTTGTTTAATTATGGGTAGTCAAATCACAACTATTGGACATTATATAAACGACTATTGGGTATTATATGTACTATTGGGTGCACGACTATTGAACCCCGCACGACTATTGGGCCCTCTCCCCTATACATGTTTTTTAACTTATAAATTATAATTTTCATCATTACACCCTTTAGCCTATTTAGAAAAATCATTATTTTTATTTGTTCCCGATTTATCTTTCATCCCTCTCAACACAAAAATAATTTATCCTAGTTTTCACCGTTGGAGGTTGGGACGAACTATTAATTCGTTATACACCTACTGGCTTAACTATTGTAAAGTATTTGACGAGGCACGAATCCGCACCGTACGTTTTCAATCGGACGACCATCAACTCCCGACCGTTAGCGCGCCACATACCCGTTGGAGCTCTCCTAAGTGATCATTCAGTATTATTTTGCTCCCCCTGCTCTGCCTTCAGCTTCCACTGCTCTTCTCTTCTCTTCTCTTCTTTTCTGCTTCCTTCCACCCGTTGCACAGCCTGAATTGTCAACAACTCTCAATTTCAGTGGGATTTCTGAGGTGGGTTTCAAGCAATCTCAGTGGGCCTCTTCTCTCTTGACTGAATGCAGAGATTTAATTGACAGGTTCCCCCCCTTCTGGTTTCACAAAATTCAGTGTTTTACTTGATGAAGTTTATTAAAAACCTGAACTTGGGTGCCTATTCTGTGGCTATAAACGGATTCGGGTGGTTTATTTCTGTAATGTATTCCGTGGCGGGTTGTGCGTTCGTTTAATTCTGTTTTAGCTTGTTTTGAATGGTAATCCTGATCCCAATCGGTGCAGGGAGGAGAGGTAAATGCTTGTATGAACATGGCGAGGCAGACAAATAACCGCAGAGCACTAGGAGATATTGGGAACCTTGTCGGTGCCCTCTCTACCAGATGTACTGTTAGTAAAGGGAGAGTGATAGCAGCAGCAGGAGAGTATGTGTTTCTCCACCTTTGCTTCATGCACCCATTAATTT
The DNA here is from genome assembly GCA_007258455.2 of Sequoia sempervirens. NCBI lineage: Eukaryota > Viridiplantae > Streptophyta > Pinopsida > Cupressales > Cupressaceae > Sequoia > Sequoia sempervirens. The sequence goes on along the minus strand of VDFB02015577.1, from coordinate 15,018 downwards.
TCTAAAAGTTCCCCCCCATTCCTATAATACAATGTTTTATTGATTTCACGCATTTCAGGAATAATATTGTTGCTGTTAAGAATTTTGTTCAAGTGGATCGTCCTGTAACTAGGTGAGGACGGATCTTACCTACAAATCAAATTCTTCATGGGCATGGGCTTGGCAGCTCAAGGCTCTGAAATCCTTAAGGTTTTAAAAATGATTTAATGTGTTTTGTTCTTAAATTTCCAGGAGCTTTGGTGCCGCTTTGGCAAAAAATCGGCTCTTGACACAGGTTCGTCATATTTTCTCGGACATAAATTGTTTGTTATTTTGCAATTCGTCTATTGGAACTGCTCATTGTACAATTTTTCCTTTGACCCAAATTAGTTTTGTTCTGTTGGTCATGTTGCCTAACCTTTATGCTATTGAAAACCGACTTAGTGTCTAGAAAATATGGAACAGAGGTAAAACATTGAGAATCATGTTCACTTAGGTTGTGTATAATCCAGGCACCAGCTCAGGAATTTGAGGAACATATGAAATGGGGAGCCAAGCAAAGGAGAACAAGGGAGAGAAATCACATCAAAACCAATGTGGAGAATTCCGCTGTGCCTTTGGCAGACAAAGCATTCGAATCTGTGCCATCGCCCCGCGAGATCATCAGTTGGTCTCGAGCAGCATTGCTGAAGAATGACACTGAATCAATGATTATAGATTTAACGGAGGAGGATGAGGTCTGTTGAAACTTATCTTTACTCCAAACCAGGGACTAATATTTTTTTAAAATGCATATTCATCCTCATATTCGTCCCAACAAGTGAGTCAGCCTTTAGATTTCCTCAATATATATCCAGGCCATGACTGAGGATATGATTTTGTGGCAGAATGATGATGCATGTTGTGAAATGGAAACAGAGGAGGCAGAGGGTCCAATGCCTAATATTGATGAGGCAGACATGGACAATCCATTGGCTGTGGCGGATTATGTCCAGGACATTTATAGCTTCTACCATGAAAGAGAGGTGAGTTTCTGCTCTTCTTCTCTGCATCACATTCCCTATATAGCTTGTATTATAGTTGAACCAGGCCCGGCCCCTCTGTTTTACTTTTTTAAGCCATTTGAATGGGGAAGACAACTACTTGAAACTCCGTCAACAGTCCAACTAACAAAGGTTTTGTTGGTGGAAAGCGTTACTTTCTTCTAATATTCTGGATTTGTTTTTAGTATCTGGTTGCAAGTAATTACTAATAGTTTAAAACTCGTAGCAGATCATTAGCTGCGTTCCTCCAGACTACATGTCTCTCCAGTCAGACATAAATGAGAAAATGCGAGCAATTTTGGTCGATTGGCTTATTGAGGTCTTTCCTTTCCTTCACTCTCTAAGTTATAGAATGTATTTTAATCTTTTCCAAAGGCAGTCAGTATTCAATGCCATGTATTTCTCTTACTGTGTAGGTCCATTTGAAATTTGGTCTCATGCATGAGACTCTGTTCCTAGCAATCAATCTCTTTGATAGATATCTTTCCAGTCAAAGTGTGGTGAGAAAATCATTGCAGCTTGTTGGGGTAACTTCTATGCTTTTGGCGTCCAAATATGAGGAGATATATGCTCCTATCGTTGAAGATTTTGTCCTTGTTTCTGATAATGCGTACAGAAAATCTGAAATTCTACAAATGGTGTGTATAATATGCAACATTCCTTTACTTAAACTGCAACAATGAATCAAATGATGCTTTGCTTACGTTTGGTTTGATGTAACTTATAGTGATTATACATTCTTGATTGTAGGAGAAATCAATCCTCAATACATTGCAATTCAATATTACAGTTCCAACTCCTTACGTCTTCATGAAGAGATTTCTGAAGGCAGCTGGATCTGAGAAGGATGTAAGTCTCATAATCTTAATAAGGATTAATGCATATTTTCTTATCCAATGCAAATAAATTCTGATGGAACTTTCCTCGCCTTTTTAGTTGGAAATGGTGTCCTTGTTTCTCATGGAACTGTGCCAGGTGGAGTATATTATGTTGAAGTATCCCCCATCAATGCTAGCAGCTGCAGCAGTATACACTGGCCTATGCATTCTCAGAAGGGCTCCATCTTGGAGCAGGACAATGGAGTGCCATACTACCTACACTGAGGAGCAATTAATGTGAATGGAAAAACTCTTCCCTATTTGTTTCTCTATATTTTTGTTGAAACTGCTTCTGCTTCTCTCTATTTCTGGCTCTCATGGTTCGCTATAATAATCTTATTATGCAGAGAATGTGCCAAGTTGATGACTGGATTCCATCAGAATGCAGGGAAAGGCAAGCTGACCTCTGTTCCCAAGAAATACTCCTCCCCCAAATTCAGCTATGCAGCAAAGCTAGAACCTGCTCATTTCATAGGAGAAAATTACTTGTAGCACAGGGCTACTATTTTCAGAATTTTGTCCATATATTTTCTTGAGTTCTTTTATTCTTTATCAATTTAATTAGAAAAGCTTTGTTGGTGGTAGGGTTAAAATTCCATTGATTCAGTACAAAGCCAACTAATGGTACACTGTATCCTGAAGCTCGTGCTGGTCAACAAGGGGAAAAATAAACCTAGGGACTTGACCTTGGCTGGTTCGTCCTTTTCTACATAAAGCATCCAAGGGGACAAATCAATCTTTATCTCCCCTCGGCCCATGTAAAAATCAACATTAATTCTATTGATTTATTGATTTTGATTATCTTTCAATATTTAACATGAGCGCTGTATGAATTTGGGTATGAATCTGTATTAAATTATTTCGTTTTGTTGGCAGCCTTAACAGGCACACCACAATTGATTGGAAGCACAATTCACTAGTGTGATGCTAATTAGTAGACTAGTACTCCATTTACGGTAAACCACTACACCCCTAATCCCCAACTTCCTATGACTATAGATAGGGTTATGAGAAACAAAAATAAAAAATGGGATGGTGCATTGCATCAATTGAGTTTTAGCCTTCCATTTGTTTTGGGTGCACTAGATCGATTGAGTTTCTATCAACCCTTCAATGTTCAACCTTTTCATTTGTTTTGAGTGTGTCTTGTGGTTGACACTAGTTCAACCTACATTCATGACATAACTAATAAAATACAACACGTTATTTATAAACATTAAAGCAAGATCAACATTCCAACATTCATTAAATAAAAATGATGTTGCCTGAGTGAAGGTGCTAAGCAACACAAAGTATAGGTTGTATATTACTTAATGAACCCAAAGATCCTTACAAAAATAGTGGAACCCATATTTATAGATTGTCTATAAATGAAAGGCAATCCTTAACCATTAAGGAAAAATGATGGATGAGACTTGAAGAGCATACCATAAAAGGAAGGTGCACTAAAGAACAACCAATTGAGTTCCTTCTTCAAAGTTCAAGCTTCAATCTAGTTTGAGCATGTTGTGTGGCTACAGTTGGTTCAACGTAGATGTGACTCAACTAACAAAACAAAATGCATTGTAGCATTCATTAATTGAAGTGCTTCCACTTGAGTACTATAAGTAGACACGATACACATGAAGTTCCAAGTTTGAGGACTCTCTCAAAGTTGAGGTGTGTGTTTGTAGGAGTCAAAATTACTAACTTTTATTGATTAGGCTGAAAACCCATATCAAGTAGCTTGATCTACTCCCTATTAGATTGAAAACTAACAACAACCTAATGGAGTCTTGTAGTGAAAATGTAAAAAGGTGTCACACACTAAGTCCATAATACACATCCCCACACTCAAGACTTGATGAAGAAGGTATAAATTTGGTACCTCAAATATAAAAAGGTACACTAAGAGAACTTGAAAAGGTGTCACAAGCTAAGTCCATAATACATATGCCCACACTTAACACTTGATGAATGATGTATGAATTTGATACCACACATATAGAAAAACATCTAGAGAACATAAATGTAGCTACAACATTAAATGTGTGGCACCTTTTCAAGGATTAAATAGTATGAGACATGTTAGGGACATGTCCCTACAACAATGGAAACTACATATAGTCATACTTGTATTACACAAGGTAAAATGTAATGTGTAATATAATATATAGAGGGATTGCAATAGAGTGTAATGCACAATATGATGAACGTAGTAGAGATCTAAGATATAAAAAAAAGATCAAGGACTATAATATATGAGATTGAAATGAAGAAAAATAGGTGTGTTACCAAGATAGGATTGACAACCCAATTAGGTGACCTATCTTCCACTATTTCATTAGGAAATGAAATCCACACAATGAAAGGACTATCAACCTTGAGGTGAGTCATGTCAAAGTGTGCATCTATTGATTTCCTTTTTTTGCAAGAACGGGGTCCTGATTAAACAACAGTTTGGGGAGAAAGATTAAAAATAGCAAATCAAACCCAAAATGCAATTTACAACTTGGATCTAATAGATTAAGCTCAATACTGATGGAACCCGAAATTAGATTGCAGATCAAAGAGAGGTAAGATGATGTGTACCAGTCGCCAAAAATATTTTTCTGAAGTTGATGGTTTAGGGTTTGTCTGCAACTTTTGGAAGCCTCTACACAAGATCTGAATCTCTCAATTTTCCCAGGTTTTAGGTTTGGAAAGATGGAAATAAATTCTGTAATTGAGTTTCCATGAGATGACAACTTTTGCAACTTTGACAACTTCTTCAATTTTGCTCTTCAAGAGATCTTCAAGATTTCTTCCACCTAAATTTGCAAACACAAATCAAGAGGAAAAAATGTTTTGTTTTTGGTGAATGGGGGTTTGCCTTTGTCAAATCCCATTTTGGTAATTAAACCTTGAAATTTGAAACAAAATAGCATGAAAGGAATGATGAATGAACAACTCTATGTCACAACTCACCAAACCCTTGAATGAACCTTGGAATGTAGATCTACAACTAGCATGAAATGGCTTCAATGGAATCATGAATGAATCTTGGTCTTGAAACTTGATTTCAAACAATGCCTTGAATGCTAAAATGGATCGTGAACTCTACATCAACATATTAGCTCCAAAAACATGCATGATGCAAGAAGACTTTGACATAACAATTGGATCTTGATTGTTGCAATAATTATTCACTAAATCTACTCTTGAATGCCTTGAATTGCTCTTGATCTCATAAACTTGCTATAGGAATGCTCTCTTCAAATTTGCTAGGTGAAACATAGTGAAATGACCTTATATTTATAGGTATGTCACATTAATTTCCCGAAATTCAAATAACACAAGCCGACATGTGAATATGGATTTGAAAATGTTACAATACCGCCAAAACATAATTTAAATTTAGGTCCTAGGTCTAAGTGATCACTCACCTAGGACACACATTACTCAATGAGAAGTGTTAGTTTAGGCATTAACGAATGTTGGGTTTCCTCTTCAAAAAATGTGATTAATTAGGCTTGGATTTGAATTAAAGGGGCCAATTAAGGAAAATTAAGCTCAATTAATTAAAGGAGCCCTAGATAAGTGTGAAAATGTAAAGAGGTATACTCTACAACACTAAAAATAAGGCACAATTAAGTCCATTTTAATTTTAATAGGGCCCTAAAATCAATGTGAATATGTAAAATACATATTACAACACTAAATTAAGGCATAATTAAGTTCATTTTAATATTAATTCTAAATTAGATGTGAAAATGTAAAGGGATACATTTTTCTACACTACATTTAGCCCCCACTTTAGTGAGAGGATGACCCCATGTCAAACTCACACTAAAGTAGACATTCAAGACACATGTGTATGCAGCTATGACAAAGATACTCAATCATACAACATCAAAGACCTAAAAGAAAGGGGAGGCAAATCAAGCTTCGACTGTCCAACACGATGTGGAACACGTCTCAGCTGTTTGTCCAAGAATGTTCACAAGCAAAACTCGATGTCCACTATGCAAACGATGTGCACACTCACTCTGAGCTAATGGAACCTCGGGTTGTCCACTAGGTGAGCCCCTAGGAAAGTGGCTTAGTGAAAAAAGTCATGTCAGGTCTATAGGCTCTCATTGTACTAACCATATCAAAGCTATCCCTTTGATAACTTTGATAAGGTGCGACAAATTAGGGCTTCGGGCTTCATAAGGCCTAACAAGTTGTGTTATGCTAAGCACCTATGAACAAGGGCAAGGCTCCATTGGCAAGCAAAGTGTGTTATGTTTGGTGGCCTTGAAGAGGGGTTCAAGCTTCAAAAGGTTAACAAGTTGTATTAAGCTAAACACTTATCAACAAAAATGCAAGTAGAGGTTTGTTCAAAGGGATCTTTCTTAGTTTGTGTAAGGTCTCTTCTTAGGAAACATCGTGCCTAATGTCTCCAAGAGAGGAAAAATATAGGATAAGAGAATTGCAACTTAGGGAATGCAACACATAGCATCACCACTAAGAGGAAAGTTGTATGCTAAGGAATATCATTCTCTCATAGGACATCAAACCCAATGACACCACCAAGAAAAGATGCATCACAAGAAGAAAGAAAATCGCACAATGAAACGTGAGGATGCCAATGTATGCCTCCACTTTAAAGAAATCTCTAACACCATTATTGGGAGCAATTTGCTTTAAAGTAGCCAATGAAAAAGACATGAGAGCTTATTTGGAAATCCCTATGCCAAGTCATACGCTCTCGAATGAAGTTGCATCATGAAAAAGGGGAAGGGGTTTCCCCCAAAATGAAATCCCAAAACACATATAGGATCTACGGATTCGAGGTCAGTATATCTTTTCTACAATGTTGTTATAGAGCTCAAAAACATCATCATTCCCCAAATACTCACAGAACAGGATGAATGACACATAGAGAGCAAAAAAAAAGAAAAAACTTTTGGGTCAACATGGAAGAGACCTAAATGTCTCAATGCCTTGTGCCATTCCCAAAAGGAAAACACAAGACAAGCGAAAAGGTAAATGTTTATGACATATAAGAAGAATGTACATACAAATAGAGGAATGCACATAAATAGAGATACATCAAACAAAATAGAACGGGGGATCACATTACGCACATGCAATCACACAAAGAAACATGCAAAAGAAAAAAAAGACAAGACTAGTAAGGCACATGTGAGTCAACCTATAGCAGGTCGTCTGCATCCCAATCTTGTTCAGTATATACAGAAGGCAGACAACTAGCCAAATGGACAACATCAAGTGCCAAACTAGGACAAGCACCAAGTTCAACACTCTTATTAGGAGGAGATCATCGTTTAAACTCATAGAAGATGAAAATAATGAATTCAGCTCATTATGCACTTGTTCATTTATCTTTGCAATTTCATTATCATCATCCAAGTTAATCACAATAGGAGGTCTAATGACAATATCCATCAAAGTTTGTTGTTTATCTTGCGGCGAAGGTGGAGAGGTATCATGCACTGCTTTAGACAAGTTTGGATTTTGATTTTCTAAGTTGCTCTTTTCTTCTTTTGCTTGTAATGAACAAGCAATAGCATGACGTTTATGCCTACACTCTCTAGCATTTCGGTTTCTTTTCATTTAGTTTTCAAGTTGTGATTGTGTAGGAGCAGGTTTATCAATCATAGATTTATTTTATTCTCTTAAGGGATGAACGAAAGGAACTATGGAAGGTTGTTCAACCACTTTCTCTTTAGCTTTGTAAACTTGTTTGACTTTAGGAGGCACAATGGAATTTTTTTGATTATCTTGTGCTCTCTTATAGGAAATAGGGGGAGAATTTGTCATAGGCTACTCTTGGTTACTTGGAAGGGCTTTAGGTTCAATCATGGTCTCATCGAGGATAGGAGGCTCAATCATGGGTTGAGGCACATTGCTAAGGGATAAATCTGCTATATGCTTTGCTTTAAACTTTTGATAGGATTTGAAAAAGAAGTCTTCATGAAGTCTAATAGGTTCAATAGGCTCAGGCCAAAAGAAATCCAATGAAAAGTTCCCACGGGAAGACACAAGATTAAAGCCACTATGATGCACAGTAAATATTTCATTGTCAAATGGAAACTTTAAACATTTATGCACAACGAAGAGACGACATTCATGGAGCGAAGCCATGGATAGCCTAACTTCACACAAAATTAGTCTGACGACGGGATGATGGTGAATGAGACATTTAATTCCTTCGGTCCAACCTTTATAGGAAGATTTATCAATCCAATCGTAGGGCAAGCAAAACCATTATGCATTTTGATCCATGCTTTTGGTCTTTCATATGCATCTTGATAAAGCTCATACACAAATAGAAATTCTTCAGTGATCACATTCTCTACACAGATGAGATCAATTACTATCCCATTTGTAGGCTTGTCATTGATTCTTTCAACTATGTAAAGAGGACCATCAGGTGCATGTTTAAGAATGTCTTGTTGTGAGAAAGCAATGTCAAGCGGCATCTTAGTTAGGCCCTTACAAGGTTTAACATCAATAAATGCAATCACATCATCCATAAGGTTGTTCTTATTTTCCTTCATGTTTTCATCATCTGTGTCAACATTCATCACATCATTCTTTGTTTCACTAGCTTTGACAAAGGAAATATTATGATTAGGCATGGGATTGGTAAAGATTAGCAAATTTTGATTAGGAGGAGCTATAGATTTATTACCTTGATCATTAACACCTCCAATTAGGATATGATTAGAATCAATGAGGTCTTGCACAAGATGTTTAAGACGCTTGCAATGTTCTGTATCATGTCCATTTTTTTGATGGAAATGGCAATAGGAATTTTGTCTATAGTTTGAAGGTAAAGGCTTAGTAGGATCAGGAGTTCTAACAAGAGGTAAGGAAATCAAATTCTTCTCTAAGAGCTGCAACATGGTATTATGGAGGGTATCAAGTAGAGGTGTAAACTGTCTATTTCTATTTGTAAAGGCATATGGTTTTTTCATCTTTATAGCAGCCATTTGGTGTTAGCATTTTGATTGGATTGAGGGGGGTTAAGCTATAGGAAGCTCTCTTTTTTTTGTTGAAAATTTGGTAGTTGGGTTGAGGTGTGGATTCAGACTTTTCAAAATAGTTAGAGGGAATTTGCACTTCACGGCTGCTAACCAAATTTTGGTAATCATGAAGGGTTGTACACAACTATTTGAAGGAAGGGAATCTCATCATCTCAAGCTTAGTTTGGATTTTATCTTGCAAATTGTAAATAAACATTCTTTGAAGGTTGGCATTAGGAATCTTAATGTTTATTTTTGAAAGCATTTGATATCGCACTATGAAATCAGTGACCTTTTCATCATCCTTTTGTTTACATGTCATCAAATCAGCTAGGTTCATCTTGGGACCCATGTGAATTTGGAAGTGGTTGTACAAGGCATCAATAAGTTCATTGAATGAACCAATTGAATTATTTAGTAGGGATACAAACCACTCTAAAGCAACATCTTTCAAGGATCGAGGGAATAGCTTAGCCAAGAGTTTATCTTCAAAAATGAAGTCACTACATAAGGTTGTGTAAGAAGAAATATGACTAACAAGATCTCCTTTCCCACCATATTTCTCAACCCTAGGGACCTCTATACCTTGTGGCATTTGTGTTCTCAGTATCTCCAAGGATAAGGGATTGGTTTTGATGTATTGTGAAGGTTGGCCATTGTTTCTTTGGTTTAAGGTGGTGATTTTTTGTTGAAGGGATGACATGTTTTGTAAAAGTGTGTTAAGGATTGGATCATTATTAGTAGTGTGAGATGGAGTTGAATAAGGTGGAGTGGTGTATGTATGTGGAGGGAAAGTGAATTGTAGATTTGTGAGGGGGGATGGTTGAGGAGATATGAGATTTGAATTCACAAAGGTAGAAGGATTCCCAGTGGAAATACCTAAGGAAGTGTTGACATTGTTAGTAGGTTGAATGGTTGTGGTAACATGAGTACTAGTGTATGTAGGAATAGAGGTAAGGGTTGTGGAAGGAGGAATTGAATTTCCACCTTGGCTTTGAGTATACCCCAAATATTGAGCATAACTAGTCATGGTAGGGATGTTCTTATCAACAATATAAGCTAGACTTCGCACAATCTCTATTCCACGTTCATTTTCAAGAATTTTCCTCACATTATCTAAGACATGAATGGCACTACTAGCAATGTTTTCAGAATTCACAAAGTTTTGCAATTTTTCTATTTTTTCATCTATCATTCTTATGTTTTCTTGTGGGACATTAGCAACCATTGTTTCAACATCATGAACATTGTTTTTTAGGTAGGGAAGTTATTGGAAATGAGGCATGAAGACTATGATCCATAGAGGGTTGATTATCAACACTATTAGTGAAAGAGTTGGAGAACCCAATATCCATGACAAATGGTGTATCGTAGGATGACATGATTCTTGAACTACGTCTCACAATAGTATTGCTAATAGGACACCAAGTTGTGGAGCTCATACGAGTTTGTATACCCAAAATGAAAAGAAGGTGTAATGAAATGACCTAGAATGTAAAGTGTAATGCAAATATGTAAATGCAATTTTTCAGATTTCAAACAAGACAATTTTTTTATTATACTATGTAAAAACCTAAAAATGATGTCTTTTAAATGCAATTTTAAATTTACACAATGCACTAAATTAATCAAATGAAGCTAAATATGCTCAATTTCAAGTAACAGAAATTCTACAAACTAAAACAACAAAATTGAAAACAACAAAATAGAATGCATAAATAGATGTTTTAATGCCAAAAAATTTAAGAAATATTTTTACAGATTTCTGATTTGATTCTAGTGGTTTCTAGATTTTGATATAAACTAGTAAGTTACAGTTTGAATTTTCTGTGAAATTAAGGTTGAATGCAAATGCAAAATCTGACAAAATGACAGACTAGTAGACCTAATTTGATGTGCAATTTTGATTCAATTTTCAAATGTAAATGAATGATGATGCAATGTTATGTAAATGAATTACAAAATGACTGATTTTTTTGTATTTTTCAAATTTCAAGAGATACAAAAATGCAATCCTAAAACCCTAAATGAAATGCAAACTAATGCAATCTAAGCAACCCTAAATGAGACTCAATTTAATGCAATGCAATGCAAATGAATGCAATATCTAATTCTAGGGTTAAAATGGACTCCAAAATCAAAAAAATTGCAATGATCAAAAGTCAGGTTCACTAAAATGAAATGAAGAAAAATAGGTGTGTTACCAAAATAGGATTGATAACCCAATTAGGTGATCTATCTTCCACTATTTCATTAGGAAATGAGATCCACACAATGAAAGGACTATCAACCTTGAGGTGAGTCAAGTCAAAGTGTGAATCTATTGATTTCCTTTTTTGCAAGGACAGGGGTTTTGATTAAACAACACTTTGGGGAGAAAGATTAAAAATAGCAATCAAACCCAAAATGCAATCTACAACTTGGATCTAATAGATTAAGCTCAATGTTGATGGAACCATAAATTGGATTGCAAATCAGAGAGAGGTAAGATAATGTGTACCAGTCACCAAGAGTACTTTTCTAAAGCTAACCTGGAACTTATTCACGCAGGGGCAAACGGGTCCTAGTTTAGGGTTTTTCTACAACTTTCAGGAGCCTCTACAACAGATATGAATCTCTCAATTTTCCTAGGTTTCAAGTTCGAAAAGTCAAAAATAAATTATGTAACTGAGTTTCCGTGAGATGACAATTTTGATAACTTCTTTAGTTTTTCTCTTCAAGAGATCTTCAAGATTTCTTCCACCTAAATCTGCAAACACAAATCAAGAGGAAAAAAATGTTTTGTTTTTGGTGAATGGGGGTTTTCCTTGGTCAAACCCTGTTTTGGTAATTAAACCTTGAAATCTGAAACAAAATAGTATGAAAGGAATGATGAATGAACAACTCTATGTCACAACTCACCAAACCCTTGAATAAACCTTGGAATGTAGATCTACAACTAGCATGAAATGGATTCAATGGATGTGGATCTTGATCTTAAAACTTGATTTGAAACAATGTCGTGAATGTTTGAATGGATCATGAACTCTACATCAACATATTAGCTCCAAAAACATGCATGATGCAAGAATACTTTGTCATGACAATTGGATCTTGATTGTTGCAATAATTCTTCACTAATTTTTCTCTTGAGTACCTTGAATTGCTCTTGAAATCTCTTGATCTCATAAACTTTCTATAGGAATGCTCTCTTCAAATTTGTAGGTGAAACATAGTGAAATGACCTTATATTTATAGATATGTAACATTAATTTCCCAAAATTTAAATAACACAAGCTAACATGTGAATATGGATTTGAAGATGTTAAAATACTACCAAAAACATAATTTAAATTTAGGTCCTAGGTCTAAGTAAGGACCCATTCGCCCATGGGCGAATGGGTCCTAAGTCACTCACCTAGGACACACATTGCTCAATCAAAAGTGTTATGTTTAGGCATTAATGAATGTCGGGTTTCCTCTTCAAAAAATGTGATTAATTAGGCTTGGATTTGAATTAAAGGGGCCAATTAAGGAAAATTAGGCTCACTTAATTAAATGAGCCCTAGATAAGTGTGAAAGTGTAAAGAGGTACACTCTACAACACTAAAAATAAGGCACAATTAATTCCATTTTAATTAATAGGGCCCTAAACTCAATGTGAGTATGTAAAATACATATTACAACACTAAATTAAGGCATAATTAAGTTCATTTTAATATCAATTATGAATTAGGTGTGAAAATGTAAAGGGATACATTTTTCTACACTACATTTAGCCCCCACTTTAGTGAGAGGATGAACCCATGTCAAACTCACACTAAAGTAGACATTCAAGACACATGTGTATGCAACAATGGCAAAGATACTCAATCATACAACATCAAAGACCTAAAAGAAAGGTGAGGTAGATCAAGCTTCGACTGTCCAACATAATGTGGAACACATCTCGGTTGTTTTTCCAAGAACGTTCACAAGCAGAACTCGATGTCCACTATGCAAATGATGTGCATGCTCACTCTAAGCTAATGGAACCTTAGGTTGTCCACTAGGTGAACCCCCAAGAAAGTGGATTAGTGAGAAAGTCATGTCGGGTCTACATGATCTCACTATACTAACCATACCAAAGTTATCCCTCTGATAACTCTAATAGGGTGCCACAAAACTAAGGCTTCGGGCTTCATAAGGCCTAACAATTTTTGTTATGCTAAGAACCTATGAACAAGGGAAAGGCTCCACTGGCAAGCAAAGTGTGTTATGCTTGGTGGCCTTGAAGAGTGGTTCAAGCTTCACAAGGTTAACAAGTTTTATTATGCTAAACACGTATGAACAAAAATGCAAGTAAAGGTTTGTTCAAAGGGATCTTTCTTAGTTTGTGTAAGGTCTCTTCTTAGGAAACATCATGCCTAATGTCTCCAAGAGAAGAAAAATCTAGGATAAGAGAATCAAAACTTAGGGAATGCAACGCGTAGCATCACCACTAAGAGGAAATTCATATGCTAATAAATATATGAGACATTTTTATGACCCTAAGATAGAATATGAGATTATATCCTATTGAGTTACGTGTATATGAGCATGTGCATTGAAGATAAATGTATTTTTTAAATTGATACATTTAACTACATACACCTCAATTCCCTTTCTTCAAACACACTAATGAAAAGATCAACTTCTAACATAACTAGGCCAATCATATATTTGATTTTTATGTTAACATTTGGCGGTATCATTGAAGTTTTTATTATTGGTGTTTAGGGAGACAATATGAAGGAAAATGAAAGATCTATGGTAACCATAGAACAAGGAAAGCAATGAAAACTTGTGTGATGGAAACTATTGAGATGAATTAGTAAATGACAACCTATGGGATGACATAGGAAAGGGAGGTGATGCACTAGATTGATTGAGTTTCTATAAACCCTTTAATTCTCAATCATTTCATTTGTTTTGAGTGTGTTTTGTGGTTGACACTAGTTCAACCTACATTCATGACATAACTAATAAAATATAACACGTTATATATAAACATTAAATCAAGATAAAAATTTCAACATTCATTAATTAAAATGATTTTGTCTAAGTGAAGGTGTTAAGCAACACAAAGTATAGGTTGTATATTACTTAATGAACCCAAAGATCCCTAAAAGATAGTGGAACCCATATTTATAGATTGTCTATAAATGAAGGGAAATCCTTAACCATTGATCTACAAGGAAAAATGATGGATGAGACTTGAAGAGTATTCCATTCAAAAGGAAGGTGCACTAAAGAACAAACCAATTGAGTTCCTTCTTCAAAGTTCAAGCTTCAATATATTTTTAGCATGTTGTGTGGCTAGGGTTGGTTCAACATATATTTGTGACTCAACTGACAAAACAAAATGCATTGTAACATTCATTAATTGAATGCTTCCACTTGAGGACTATAAGTAGACACAATACACATGAAGTTCCAAGTTTGAGGACTCTCTCAAAGTTGAGGTGTGTTGGTAGGGGTCAAAATTACTAACTTTTATTGATTAGGTTGAAACCCCATATCAAGTAGCTTGATCTACTCCCTATTAGGTTGAAAAATAACAACAACCTAATGGATTCTTGAAGTGAAAATGTAAAAAGGTGTCACACACTAATTCCATAATACACATCCCCACACTCAATACTTGATGAAGAAGATACAAATTTGGTACCTCAAATATAAAAAGGTACACTCAGAGAACTTGAAAAAGATGCCACAAGCTAAGTCTATGATATATATCCCCACACTTAACACTTGATGAATGATGTATGAATTTGATACCACACATACAGAAAAACATATAGAGAACATAAATGTAGCTACAACATTAAACATTAAATGTGTGGCACCTTTTCAAGGATTAAATAGTATGATACATGTTAGGGACATGTCCCTACAACAATGGCAACTACATATAGTCATACTTGTATTACACAAGGTATAATGTAATGTGTAATATAATATATAGAGAGTGCAATAGAGTGTAATGTGCAATATGATGAGCGTAGAAGAGATCTAAGATATAATAAAGTATCAAGGACTATAATATATGAGACATTGTTTATGACCTTGAGATAGAATATGAGATCCTATCCTATTGAGTTATGTGTATATGAGCATGTGTAT